>JAHPZR010042611.1:0-13668 GCA_019787425.1 Platygyra sinensis | reverse complement strand
TGTATTATGTCGGCAGACAAGTTATCGAAGTCTGTAATTTTCAGATAAAAGGGTCTTTGATACGAAGACAAAGATTTCGGAAGATTAAGAAGAGAAAGAACTTTCCTAAAACTCGATGTTAAAATCAAGCGTGATCGTTTGAGACTGGTAGAAATGAGATAATTTAAGGTTAAGGTTATTACGAAACACCCTCCTATAGAGCGTGAGTTAGGAGAGGAAAAGTAGTTAATTTCTCTTAAAGTTTTCCCCTTAGAGATTTACCAGTATGGGTACTGTTAAAATAAGGCTAATGTTTTGGTTGTCAATTTTTGGATTAAGGCCGTTACCATGGTAACATCTCATCTAATGACAGGCAGATATTTTCCTCATTTTGACCCAAACTCCTTAATATTTATACTTTCCTTCGGTGAAATTTTTTCATATTTCGCTACATCATGGAAATGATATTGCCTGACATTTTAAACTGGTAAAAAGTCAAGGTTGTTCAGACGGTTTTTCCAATATTCTGTAATTTCTCATTATTCTAAATATATGAGATTAGCTCTGACAGATTTTTAACAAAAATAGGTCATTTTCTAGGAATTGTATGTGGTTACAACTGAGCCAAATTTAAAACATTTTCTCCGGAGGAAACGTGAGAAACTTAGCATTTATTTTCTCACATGACGTCACAAAAATCAGAAAAACACGCGTGGTATCGCGCGTGGGTATTCATTTTGGCGCGCGCTCATGTGACGCCATGTACCGCGTGCGAAAAAGCAAGAGTAAATTAGAGCTCTTTTAGCGGTTGTTTATAGAGCTTTTATGTCATAATTTTTTGGCCGTAGGTTTAAACACATGTTTGAACGGAGTTTGAAACTATTGCTACTTATACCGAAGTGATTCAACGTCTTTCAAGTGCTTGAGTGATTTCGTTTCTGCTTAGGGTTACTTGCGTCATTTTTGTACGCGCGATTAATACTGACGTTTGGCAGGCAATGAGAGCTCTTCAAAATTACTATATTTAAATGCAAAGTCACCTAAGAGAATATCATTGCACACAATTCTCGGTCAATACAGTCACTTCTACGTTTTGTTTTATTTTTAGTCTAAAACATAGTCTTCGAGCGAGACACCACACTTAAGGTTTTCCGCAAGCAAGCTCATTTTCATTTAACGCAGATTAATATTGTCATTTTCAAAAGGTAAACAAACACCGGATAAGAGTGAAAACAAATAATGTTCGATTCAGGGCCACCATAATACAATAGTGGTACAAAAAGACAAGAATCCCGCCGTTAGAAAATAAGACACTGAGCAGACAGTTCTTTAAATTAGTAAAACTAGAAGCTTTGATATCCCTGAACAGGTATTCTTTATAAGGACAAGAAATTTTGGATAAATTGCGTTGTTTAGTGAAATAGTAAAGTCATTGGTTGCAGAGTCGCTCACCAAATCCGTCTTGCCGAGCACAGTCAAACGGTCTACATTTAACCAAAGCTTCACGACTCTTAATCAGGGAACGTTCGTTCCTACAGTTCAGTGCATAAACGAAGAAAATAATGTTAATGATAGAGAGTAAAAGTTTGTTTCAGTCTAAGCTAATGTTGTCTTAAATTGATTTCAGAGTTCCGAAGTGAACGTTCCATGGTGTTTTTGAAGACGAAAAACATCAAGAAGATCAAGCAGCGAGGAATGTTGATGGGCGCATCTTTATAAGTCTTAACGTGAGGCGTGATGTTTCAAATATCAGTAAAACGGGAATTTGGAGAAGTTGAGAGTTATTGGGACGGGACGTGTGCTACCTTGACAGCGAATAGCGCAGTTTCCTTAAAAAGGCTGTTGTCTTCTTTGACACAAATGAACGCAAATATTAGATGGTGATCGCCAAAACTAATATCATTCTGGACGAAAACAGCAAATGCCTTGCATACCTTCACATTCTGTGAATTTTACATTTGCAGTTTGAATGTTTTGTATACAAACACTGTTATTTCTAGTTGACATCAAATATGTAATACACTGCAGAAAAAAGACAAATTCAAATTCAAATTCAGTCACCAGCAAAGCACGTTTTCTGAACAATTCGAGATGGAAATAAACCCAACATTTAGTCAATAGTTATTTAGCAACAAAGAATTTTAACATTTTCTTTTCACTTACAATTGTCATTTTTCTATTAGGCCAACATTTCTTCTTGAAGTTTGACTGGTTTTCATTTACACTGAGACTATTTACCAGGATTTAAAGTTTCCTATCAAGGTGGGTTGAAGTTTATGCCAAAATGTATGATAATATCCACTGTTAGTTAAAACAGCTTAATAGCATGGAAAATTGATTTAGTTTTGCGTGTACCGCGACGTTACGGCGAAGTGGTAAATTTCAACCCTATATAAAAACTATATAAAAGTTTAGGGAAGCTCTGAACCCACCGTCCACAGATTTCTTTTTAACTTCGTAAACATGTACAATTGCATCTTGTATGCCATGCGTATTACAATTCTATGATAAAAGTTGGGGGTTACCGAGCCCACTTTTGACATATAAGCGCTAAAGGTAATTCCTCTGAAATATATGGAGAGCCGTTTGTGCCAAAAATAAAAATCGCTAGTAGTAATCTCAATCGTTAGTGTTGGCAACAAAATCGCAGGTGATAAATATTTCAGTTGCTTCGCTGAAATGGTCAATCGTTAGTGCAAAACATCGATCGCTGGTGATTGTGCCGAAACTACGTGGTAAAATGAGTGATGGTGAAATTGCAGCTCGGTAAATATATATATATATATATATATAAAATGACGTGATAAATGACTAAATTGATCATCAGCTAAAAAGTGCTCAATGGGTTTACCAGAGCTTTGAATAGACACGTAGACTTGAGCTAGGTCAAAAATGTTTTTGACCTAGCTCAAGTCTACGTGTCTATATATATATATATATATATATATATATATATATATATATATATATATATATATATATATATATATATATATATATGACAGTAATGTAACACGAGCGTGGGACCTAGCAAAAATCTGATCTGGCTCTCCATGAGTTCTCGTAGCTCAGTGGATAGAGCGTCTGCCCGGTGTTCGGAAGGTCATGGGTTGAAAGCCTATCGGGACTCAGATTTTTTCTAGGTCCCACGCTCGTGTTACATTACTTTCATATAATTATACGTTGTAAAACTTCGATCGATAGTGCTAAAATCTCAATCGCTAATGTTCTCAGGCCGATCGATAGTGCTAAAATTCAATCGTAGTTGTAAGCTTCAATCGGTAGCATTAAACAAAGATCGGCGTTAGTGTTGACATCAAACAATTCTGATTTTGTTGCCAGCACTAACGATTGAGATTACCACTAGCGATTTTTATTATTGGCACAAACGGCTCTCCATAGTAATAAAACTGACAATAGATTTCCGTTCAACCTTTTTCCACTGAATATTTATCATATGAGAAATTCAATTTTGAAATAAAAAACGGGGGTGCTCATACTCATTAAGGAGCACTGAGGCATTGAAAATGACCCATTTTGGCATTATTTAATGCTTATTAGAATGCATTTTCAGTAATAATTGTATAATCTTTGCGACCTAGACTCTTGAAAGCATGCATTAAACTACAGTCAATGCATTGTATCGGACACAAATAAACATTTTAAGTTTGATTTAGACAGAAAGCTGAATCTTTGATTAAAATTTAAACCAAATTTCTTGACGTGGTTGCCAAACGGCAAGCTAGAAAAGACTACAGTGTATCTGCTATTTTGCTTATTTATTCAATTTTTAACAATAGAAATCAGATAAGTCTTTTCTCACGCAAAGCTTGTGATAAGTTCATTACAATGAGTGGAAAAAAAGGTGGGGTGCCCATGCTCGTTGGTGAGCTACAGCCATTTTTCAACTGACAGAGCTCAATATCAAGGCAAATCTGCCATGTTTTCAGTGTGCACGTGCACGAGGGCGCGCTAAATGACGAAATAAATTATGCGCAGAAAGGATGCGCAATGCAAATGCGAGCCTTAAAGCTAAAATTAAGGGTGTCTTTAGCAAGTCATATTGTTGCTATGTTTAGTTATTACGTCGAACAATTGACACCAACATGCTCATCAATGATTGGACAGTTTTCAGTTCCATGATTTTGGCATCAACCGGCGATGTAGAGTGGTTGTAATGACCCATCAAAATATCAGTACTCTTGGAAAGTACTGGAAAAAGTTTCAAACCACCTTAAAACAGGTTAATAGCATAGGAAGTTAATTTAGTTTTTGTGTATCGCCAATTGCATAATTTGAATGCCATACAACAGGTTTTACCCCTCCCCCCACCCCCCCCCCCCTTACACTAAGACTGTTGTAACAACAGCGACTTGTTCTCAACATGATAAATTTATCTCAGATTGAAAGAAAGTGACGACTTCCTTCGAGAAAGAAAACTTATTCCACGTTATCCACAATATTTTACCAATTCTACGCCAATTTAGAGCTTTCGGAGTGCATCACGGGTATATCAAAATTTTCAACAAAAAATTGCGGATTTGCTGTCTCTTTTATATCAATCATCGCAGTTATGCACGGAAAGTAAGAAGTTGTGAAAAAAATTCGTGCTTAAACGGGACTCGAACCAACGGCCACCTTTACACGCTATGATGCCGGTGCAGTGCTCTGCCAACTGAGCTGTGAAGCCAACTGGGAACTGGGCACTTTTTGATGCATAACTTAAAAAAAATATATTGTTGCTTTACTGTCGAATTTTCCCAAGGTTATACTGGTCTGTTTTCTAGACCATTTCATAATTACTTGTAATCCAAAAGAATCAGTTGAACATTGGAATTCCAAGAAAAGCGTTACTTAGTTCTTTGTGCGTCATTAAATGTATCTATAGACCGCTGTGGGGCGCAAACTGTTCAAGGTCTCAGTCAAGTCAACAGCATTACATTCTGAATACTAGTAATAGTTATCACTGAAGCTGCTCCGCTTTCTTTAATTTCTGCTGACTGAAAACAATAATATTTAACAATTATTCCATGAGCGCGCGTTGGGTATGAGATGATAGATAGCCAACGAGGCGCGTAGCGCCGAGTTGGCTATAATCATCTCATATCCAACAAGCGCGAGTGGAATAAATGTTTTATTAAAAACGCCCCCAAAATATAGAAAACTAGACTACAATAAAAACAAAAAGGCCCAAAAAATCACGCATACGCTCGCCATTTTTGTAGGTCATGGTATAATGGCTCATATACCATGATGGCTTAGCCAATGAAAACTCTCGAATTGCATTATTCAATGATCCAGTTTTTAATAATGAACGTTATTGTATGAACTACAAGTTTATATTTTTTTTGGAAACTGTATCACTCAAACTGTTCAAGTAACTTAGGCATCTTACCATGATCCAAAGAATCAACTAAGCAACACATTCTGTTTAACTCATTCTGTCACATGGAATTCTTTACTTAATACTCCCACGAAGTGGATCCTGGAAAAAAATATCAAACCACTCTTTTGTTATGGTTCGGATACTGAAACAAATCATTTGTCTTGATATACGAGCAAACGTATCTCGAAAGCTGAACAGAAGTCAAGATTTTTTCCGAGATGTAACCAGAAGTGTCCCGTCAAAGTCGCCATGTACATGTATGCAAATTAGAGTAAAGCTTTTTGTCCTCAACGAAAACGCGGAAAATCATTTACATTTGGATCCCTGCCAGTCACCAGCCGCCACATGGGCTCTACGCCACGTAAGACTACTCAGCGGAAAAAAATAGCAATCCAAATAAACGAGTTGCTAACGGTAAAAGTGGGCTCTGACGATCGGAAGGGTATTTAGCTATTTAGTTACAACTGAACTACACTGGCCTCGAATTTCTAGTATACAGTTGCACCCCGCTATTTCGAAGTCCCAAGGGAAATGGGAAAACGTTCGAAATAGCGGGGTTTCAAAATAACCGGGGAAGTGTAAAATTCGTGACAATGAAACACTTTTTAATAAAATACAGTCCAGTTTGATGAAAGACACTGATTAAATAAAAGTACAGTAATTATATGTCGGATAACTTCAGCAGATGCTGTTGCATTGAAAAGTCTTTGAGTGCTCTGTTGCTGTTGGGTTTTCCTAATACTTTTGTTGAATGACAACTGACTTGTTTGCCCTCGAATCCCGGCTCCCTCAACAGCAAACAAACTGTAGCGTGAGAGAGTCTCGATTGCTTGTCGGACCTCACTCGTTGTTAATCGCCTGGGAGTTTCTTCTTCTACTCTGATGTTGACAAGTTCGAAATAACGGGGTTGATTTAAGGTGTAGGGAAAGAACGATTACTTCGAAATAGCGAGGACTTGGAATTAACCGAGTTCGAAATAGCGGGATTTGACTGTACTTCAGAATTTCCAATGATACCCTTTGAGCTGTTTTTCTCCCAAAGTCTATCTTCAAGATCTTTGAAAGCGTCTTCATTGTACATTAGATCAGAATCTCGGGCATTTCGAAGCGAATGTATTAGGGAATAAGACGGTAAAAACAGACGCTTTTCACGGACGCTTCAACTCGAGATCTGAACCAAGTTGAAGCTTCAGTGGTAATACGAGCAGCAAACCTAAAATTTGTTGCAGAAAGTAGGACTCGAGTCTACTTTGCGCAACATGTTGCCTCAACTTGCAGACTTGTATTTTGTTGCGAGACATGTCGGTCAAAACGTAGTAATACGTGCAACAATGTGTTTCAACTTGCAATGCAACAATGTTGCGAGACAACTGGAAGAAAAACGTTGCCCGTATTACCGGACCTTTATCAAAAACTACAACAGATCTAATTATTCAGGAAAGCAAAACATCAAAAACTGGTTTTCAATACCTCGAAAACCGAGAAACATGCTTTCGAAATTGATGGAAGCTATTCATCCCAGTTAATTGCATGTCTTACACAAACAGTAAAAGAACCTGGCAATAATAATTCCGTTCTTTCCACAGGCAGACCAGTAATTGCTTCTAACAGCAATACGAAAAGGACAGAGCCTTGAGATGTGGTCTTTATCTGAGTGCATACCATGGATGACTGTAGGCGTAGCCGAGTCTGTTGCTATAGTAACACTCAACCTTTGTACGATAATTGTTTTTATAAGAAACCATAATCTCCGCAAGCGTAGCACGTACCTGGTGATAAATTTGTCAGTTATAGATATGTTTGTTGGAGGAACTGTTTTGTATTATCAGTTCTATTGGTCTGGAGTACTATGTAATCTGTGGAAGTGGCATTCTATTCAATATGGGACATTTACTTTTATACGAGCAGCTGCTACTTTTTTCCCCATTGCTTCTTTAACAAACATCACCATTATTGCTTTAGAGCGGGTGCACGCTACGTTTTGCCCGCTCAGGCACCGAGTTCTTAAAAAACGGGTTTATCGATTTATAATTGCCATTGTTTGGGTTATTTCTCGATTGTTAGCAATAGCTTATAACTGGCTTTCACGACAGTTTAAAGAAACATATTATTACGGCAGTTCAGTATTTCTTACATTTTCTTCGATTTTCCCCTTAATTGTTTGTATTTCTTACACGTCCATTGTTATCAATGTCCGTTGTGGAGCGCAGCCTCAACACCATGGTGCAGCCAGTAGAGAAAGAAAACTGACCATGACATTGTTGATTGTGACTGTTGTATCTCTTGTTTTGTATCTGCCACACTTTATATGGCTTTCTGCGATTTATTTTAGTAAAAATGAAATATGGCGGTCACTGTCCTTTTCAATGGCTTATCATTTAGATATTGCATTGTTGCTTTTATTTTATGCAAACTCTCTTCTAAATCCTTTGTTATACGTTATTCGTATGCCTGAATACAGATCAGCTGTACTTGGACTCTTTCGCAAACGACCTCAACGACAAAGACAAGTGTTACCTCTTCGTAACATGTAACGCCGATAATGTGGAAAGCTATATTTCCGCAGTATCTCTGTCCGGCTTTGTTGTTTTCAAGCATTACATTAACGTAAAGTCTCGTTGATATTGTAGAAACTAGCTACTGTAACTGAGAACCTAGGGTACATAAACTTTATCATCATTGATATATCTTTTTATAAACTGAGAGTTCTAGTTCTAGCATCTCCGACTCGTTATTAAAATTACACTATTTAATACAAATGAGAATACACATTATTTACTAGCAGCATATGTCATAACATTAAAAAGTTGGCTGCTTAACTTGTCATAAAATTAGTTAAATCCGCTTCCTCTTCTTATATCTTCTGACAGCGGAAAATAAACAATAAGGTTCAAAGGAAAATAAACAAGTTACTGTACCCTAAGTACACAAGTGTATAACAGGCGTTTTATTTCTAAAATTAAAATTAATGTTCAGGTAAGTAGTTTTGTAGTTTTGTTATGCCATCTTGAATGCGATTATGGTATTGCGATGTTCTAGCACTCGACAGTTTAATGTCAAGTTAGTAGCGGTAAATATTAGAACGTTATGAGGCCTTTTATTGGGGGGACTTTCGCATTCGGAAGTAGAACATTCCAAACACGTCCCGAGAGCGCGTTTTCATCTAAAGTGTCAGAACGGTGAATGCAAAAAAACAAACAAACAAACAAACAATAAAAGAAAAAGAAAATATGCCACAAACCCGGATAATGAGAAGTTTCTTGTTACCGTGAGAAGCAGTCTTTACTCACAGTTGATATTGAATAACTTGACCACAAAGCGAAGGAGAAACTCCCTGCAGTTTCGCTCGACTTTCTTGTCAAATGTTTTTCGACAGCGTGTAAGAAACTATTGAACCTGGTAAAAGGCACTTCAACCAAAATACCGAGAAACGAAGCTGAAATCTATTAAGAAACGGACATTGTGAACTCTGAAGGACATCTTTTTTACTTCTCTTGGTTGCTGCTTGACCTAAGCTTCTTCACTGGATGCCGTCCAGGTTAAATTTGCCTCTTGAAGTGTTTACCGCGCTTTGTTAGGGAACGACCTTCCTATAAGCCCGCCGCTTTGAGTTCTTTTGCAAAAGTAGAATGCTTGTACTTTTCGTCTTCAAAAGTAAGGTTGCAGGTTCTTATAAAGTCTTTTTGGGTTCTTCTGCACGTTTTATCTCGTGGTACTGAAGGATTTTAAAATTTATTTTTGCAACTGGTATCTCGTCGTGATCGGCGCCGGCATATTTCAATTCAAACTTAGTATGTCATTTCTTAGCCGCAGTCTTGACAGTCCTTGGTGTAATTCTCAAATGGAGAGAAATCGTCGTTACGGAAGCTTGTAGAATAATTTAAACAAATGGAAACCGTAGAACACGCTAATTTCATATATATTGCGATCTATTCCTTTTAATACATCTCAGACATCTGAACATGAACGTAGGCTAAAGCTTGCGGAGCATTTTCACACATTGCGACGGACGCGTCTTCGGCATGGTCTGTAACATTGTAGAGACATTTACTAATACAGAATTTATTAGTTAGATTTCTGCTCCTACAATTTCCACATCTTTCGATTTTCACGATCTGGTAAAAGGGAGCTTCAGCGATGTGTACCGTTTTATGTCCAGACATAAGTGTAGATCACGATGTGTTTTTTTTGTCACGATCCCTAATTAATTGTTACACCTCGCCATCGATGTATCATAATACATGAAGTTGATGTATCCAAGGACAGATTCCTCATGATTTGGCACTACTTTGAGAAATAAATGTTAATGCCAAGTCTTGCAACACGCTGCTATAGATGAGTCACTGCGTATAAAATATATCAATAACAACAGAATATTCTGCAGCATTATTATCTTTCAGATAGCCCAGTGATATGTTGTTACAGTGTAGAGTTTTGGACACCTAAATAGTTTTAAGTGAAGTAATCGAGTAGGTGCACCATCGGTCCAGGATAAGGTCTAAAAGTACTTACGAGTGACCACGAGTGACCACGAGTGACCACGAGTGACCACGAGTGACCACGAGTGACCACGAGTGACCACGAGTGACCACGAGTGACCACGAATGACCACGAGTGACCACGAATGACCACGAGTGACCACGAGTGACCACGAGTGACCACGAGTGACCACGAATGACCACGAGTGACCACGAATGACCACGAGTGACCACGAATGACCACGAGTGACCACGAATGACCACGAGTGACCACGAATGACCACGAGTGACCACGAATGACCACGAGTGACCACGAATGACCACGAGTGACCACGAGGCAGATTTAATCAAAATATCTCTGTTCTGTTATTATGACGTCATTACAAGCTTATTTTCACATTATTTCATCAAATAACAAACAATTATTGGATGAGGTTCAACATGATATCATGAATTATCAAAACCGAGGTCTGTGTTATCTGCCGAAGCCGAAGGCACACACAGGCATTAGCTCCTCCCGCTAATTTATATATCATTTTATATTTTTTGGCCACGTTCTTATAGTAAACAGTCATTGTTATGGCCGTTGCTAGGTGAAAAAAACTTGTACCACTGTGTACTTTTCTTAAATTTCCCACTCATCTGGAAGAAAATTCGGCAAGATCGTTTCAAAATGTTCTTGACAAGTCCTCAAGGGTCTCAGTCTTGTATTTCCAAGAAATTTAATTTTTCATGTAATATTTTAGAGTACCATACCCCCTTAATGAATTACACACTTTGTCCGTAATAACGCCATAGTAACAAAACGGAGATATTTTGATTTAATCTCACTCGCGATCATTCTTGGTTATTCGTGGTCACTCGTGGTCACTCGTGGTCACTCGTGGTCACTCGTGGTCACTCGTGGTCACTCGTGGTCACTCGTGGTCACTCATGGTAACTCGTGGTCCCTCGTGGTCACTCGTGGTCCCTCGTGGTCACTCGTGGTCACTTGTGGTCCCTCGTGGTCACTCGTAAGTACTTTTACACCCTATCTCGGTCGAGTGTCGGTCGATATGTCGACCGATACATTGGTAATGAGATTATTGTAACCCACAAAGGTTGAGTGTTACTATAGCAACAGACTCGGCTACGCCTACAGTCATCCATGGTATGCACTCAGATAAAAGACCACATCTCAAGGCTCTGTCCTTTTCGTATTGCTGTTAGAAGCAATTACTGGTCTGCCTGTGGAAAGAACGGAATTATTATTGCCAGGTTCTTTTACTGTTTGTGTAAGACATGCAATTAACTGGGATGAATAGCTTCCATCAATTTCGAAAGCATGTTTCTCGGTTTTCGAGGTATTGAAAACCAGTTTTTGATGTTTTGCTTTCCTGAATAATTAGATCTGTTGTAGTTTTTGATAAAGGTCCGGTAATACGGGCAACGTTTTTCTTCCAGTTGTCTCGCAACATTGTTGCATTGCAAGTTGAAACACATTGTTGCGCGTATTACTACGTTTTGACCGACATGTCTCGCAACAAAATACAAGTCTGCAAGTTGAGGCAACATGTTGCGCAAAGTAGACTCGAGTCCTACTTTCTGCAACAAATTTTAGGTTTGCTGCTCGTATTACCACTGAAGCTTCAACTTGGTTCAGATCTCGAGTTGAAGCGTCCGTGAAAAGCGTCTGTTTTTACCGTCTTATTCCTAATACATTCGCTTCGAAATGCCCGAGATTCTGATCTAATGTACAATGAAGACGCTTTCAAAGATCTTGAAGATAGACTTTGGGAGAAAAACAGCTCAGAGGGTATCATTGGAAATTCTGAAGTACAGTCAAGCCCGCTATTTCGAACTCGGTTAATTCCAAGTCCTCGCTATTTCGAAGTAATCGTTCTTTCCTACACCTTAAATCAACCCCGTTATTTCGAACTTGTCAACATCAGAGTAGAAGAAGAAACTCCCAGCGATTAACAACGAGTGAGGTCCGACAAGCAATCGAGACTCTCTCACGCTACAGTTTGTTTGCTGTTGAGGGAGCCGGGATTCGAGGGCAAACAAGTCAGTTGTCATTCAACAAAAGTATTAGGAAAACCCAACAGCAACAGAGCACTCAAAGACTTTTCAATGCAACAGCATCTGCTGAAGTTATCCGACATATAATTACTGTACTTTTATTTAATCAGTGTCTTTCATCAAACTGGACTGTATTTTATTAAAAAGTGTTTCATTGTCACGAATTTTACACTTCCCCGGTTATTTTGAAACCCCGCTATTTCGAACGTTTTCCCATTTCCCTTGGGACTTCGAAATAGCGGGGTGCAACTGTATACTAGAAATTCGAGGCCAGTGTAGTTCAGTTGTAACTAAATAGCTAAATACCCTTCCGATCGTCAGAGCCCACTTTTACCGTTAGCAACTCGTTTATTTGGATCGCTATTTTTTTTCCGCTGAGTAGTCTTACGTGGCGTAGAGCCCATGTGGCGGCTGGTGACTGGCAGGGATCCAAATGTAAATGATTTTCCGCGTTTTCGTTGAGGACAAAAAGCTTTACTCTAATTTGCATACATGTACATGGCGATTTGACGGGACACTTCTGGTTACATCTCGGAAAAAATCTTGACTTCTGTTCAGCTTTCGAGATACGTTTGCTCGTATATCAAGACAAATGATTTGTTTCAGTATCCGAAACATAACAAAAGAGTGGTTTGATATTTTTTTCCAGGATCCACTTCGTGAGAGTATTAGAAAGAATTCCATGTGACAGAATGAGTTAAACAGAATGTGTTGCTTAGTTGATTCTTTGGATCATGGTAAGATGCCTAAGTTACTTGAACAGTTTGAGTGATACAGTTTCCAAAAAAAATATAAACTTGTAGTTCATACAATAACGTTCATTATTAAAAACTGGATCATTGAATAATGCAATTCGAGAGTTTTCATTGGCTAAGCCATCATGGTATATGAGCCATTATACCATGACCTACAAAAATGGCGAGCGTATGCGTGATTTTTTGGGCCTTTTTGTTTTTATTGTAGTCTAGTTTTCTATATTTTGGGGGCGTTTTTAATAAAACATTTATTCCACTCGCGCTTGTTGGATATGAGATGATTATAGCCAACTCGGCGCTACGCGCCTCGTTGGCTATCTATCATCTCATACCCAACGCGCGCTCATGGAATAATTGTTAAATATTATTGTTTTCAGTCAGCAGAAATTAAAGAAAGCGGAGCAGCTTCAGTGATAACTATTACTAGTATTCAGAATGTAATGCTGTTGACTTGACTGAGACCTTGAACAGTTTGCGCCCCACAGCGGTCTATAGATACATTTAATGACGCACAAGAACTAAGTAACGCTTTTCTTGGAATTCAATGTTCAACTGATTCTTTTGGATTACAAGTAATTATGAAATGGTCTAGAAAACAGACCAGTATAACCTTGGGAAATTCGACAGTAAAGCAACAATATATTTTTTTAAGTTATGCATCAAAAAGTGCCCAGTTCCAGTTGGCTTCACAGCTCAGTTGGCAGAGCACTGCACCGGCATCATAGCGTGTAAAGGTGGCCGTTGGTTCGAGTCCCGTTTAAGCACGAATTTTTTTCACAACTTCTTACTTTCCGTGCATAACTGCGATGATTGATATAAAAGAGACAGCAAATCCGCAATTTTTGTTGAAAATTTGATATACCCGTGATGCACTCCGAAAGCTCTAAATTGGCGTAGAATTGGTAAAATATTGTGGATAACGTGGAATAAGTTTTTCTTTCTCGAAGGAAGTCGTCACTTTCTTTCAATCTGAGATAAATTTATCATGTTGAGAACAAGTCGCGTTGTT
>JAHPZR010042610.1:0-11512 GCA_019787425.1 Platygyra sinensis | reverse complement strand
GTGTGGGTGTACTGCGAATGCTGTGTGAATATTTGGTATCCATTTTGAGCGTATTATACACAGTATTTGTGCCGATCCTTCACCGCATAAACTTTTCTTCGTCTGCCATTACATCATGCCATGTGCTCCTCAGAGTCAAATCGTCGCGCATGCGTGTTAAGGACTTCAGTGCAAACTGTGGTTGAACGAAAAAAAAAACGAAGCCGAAATTTCAACTCGGGCGTTTCCTTTGGAAAGCCCGAGTAATGATATAAAAGTACATGATTTAAAACTTGCTGTGATTTTCATTTTCAGTTCTGCTTGAATCGCGCACAGAGTTTATTAGATCTTATTTCGGCTAACTTTCTTTTCTCAGATGTGATCTGCAAAGCGCAGATAGCGCTTCTTGTAACGCCAGTGTGGTCTTCGGACAATCTTGGACAAAATAAATAGGAACAACAAACCCCCATCCCCCCAAAGCAAGGATGAAGGCACGAAGGAGCAAAATGCGCCATTTTCCATTTTTTTTTTTTGTCAAGATTGTAGGTATGGTCAGAAGCTTATCACCTAGAAGCATGTAACCTCCCCTATATGTTTGAAACTATGCTGCCGATTATTCCCGACCAATGAAAATCACTTTCCGATTTTTGCCCATATAAGGAAATTCTGAAAGCGCGCTCTTCGCGAACTCCTCGCATGAATCTCTCTCAAAACAAACCTGTTCAAAATGGCGTCCAAAGCGAAGAAGCTGTCGGTGTCGGTCATGAAAATAAAAAAAGATTTGTGTCTCGGGAAAAGCATTGACAGAGGAAGTTGTACTTGAAAGAGTTTCTGGTGAGTTGGCAGGAACCTCCAAGGTTTATCTGGATTGATCAAGTCCGATTTTCTTAAAGGTCACTGAACTATCGCAATAAAGCATCACGAAAAAATAATCCTCAATACTGATCTTTGTTATCCCGCAAACGACAAAAAAGATATCCATGTTAAGCTCCTGTTCTAAACAAACGTTTTCAACAAAGTATGATTTCCATTGATTAGTTTTGACGCAAAAAATGCTTACCTGCACCTAACTATGCCTGCACTTGAGACTTGGCAAATAACTGGCCTAGATATTATATTAGCAGTTCCTAGAAAAGGTTTATTTGAATCTCATGTTGAGTGCAGAAATCGGTCCAGGGGCCCGTTCCTCGAAGCTCCTGGTAATTACCGGGCCCGTAAAGCTTTTTTGTTTTCCATTAAGGATGGGAGTTTCAAAGGTTTTGAAAATGGTGCAGTAAAGTTATCAGCTAAAGAAGCAAAATGGACTTCATTAGAGGTCGGAACACACCCAACTTTATCTCGAGACTTTGATTTCAATATGATTTCGGGCCCGTTAAGTTATCGGGACTTTCCAGAAACGGGCCCCTGAAACGAATATCTATCCTCAACTCGCAGCTCGTGTCCGCTATTGCTCCGGCTAAATATTCCGCGTGTAGTCCGCGCGAACATGACATATCCACGCGAGCCAACCACGTGAGAGCCCTTGCTCCATATTAGGAAGTTAAATTTGATTGGTTCG
The DNA here is from genome assembly GCA_019787425.1 of Platygyra sinensis. Lineage (NCBI taxonomy): Eukaryota > Metazoa > Cnidaria > Anthozoa > Scleractinia > Merulinidae > Platygyra > Platygyra sinensis. Next base: position 9,975 of record JAHPZR010042610.1, on the reverse strand, counting down.
GATGTAAGCTTCTGGAATGGTACAATATATATCCCCATATATGACGTACCTACCCGAACCTCCAAGCCTGGCTCGATATTGCTGAGTAAGCCCAGAGTTGTTGAAGGGAAAAATATCTTTACTGAATATGCAGTAAGCATGTCAAGGCAACGAAACCTGAAATCAAGCAAATCCTGGAATCTCGACAAACTTTCATCTGACCAGGCTGGTAGCAACCAAGGTCAAGGTAAAAATAGGTGTGCATCAGAGAGAGACAACGATGCTGTATTTTCCAAAGTTTCCGCAACTTTCATGCTGTGGTCAGTCGCAGTAATGCTAATCGCGGTTCTTTTAATCTTTGCTGTCACTCGGCAGTTTGCAAATCCTTTTGCAAATCCAAATAATTCTGAAACAGCTAAAGCGACTATTAAACCTAAGCCATTACTTACTGAAGAGGAACTGTCGAAACACGATGGTTCCAATCCTAGCATTCCAATATATATATCAATTCTTGGCCGAGTTTACGATGTTGACAAAGGAAGGAGACATTATGAAGTAGGAAGTGGATACAATGTCTTTGCTGGTCGCGACTCAACGCCGTCGTTTGTGACAGGAGTTTTCTCAAGGGAGAAAGCCATAGATGATGTGAAGGGTTTGTCCCCAGAAGAAATGTTAGGTATCAAAGAGTGGCTAGATTTTTACAGAAAGGATTATACTTTTGTTGGAAAATTAATTGGACGTTACTACGATAGTGAGGGAAATCCCACAGAAGCGTTAATTGAAGCTAAAGCCGTCATCAAAGAAGGTCAGAAACTGAAAAAGCTACAAGAAGCTGAAAACAAACGCTTTCCAGGGTGTAATTCAAGATGGAGTGTGGAGGAAGGCTCAACTGTGTGGTGCTCTCAAAACAGGTAAGCATGACTCAAACCCTCCTGCTTTCCATCACAAAGGCTGTTCTCTTATTGGCTACGCTAATCGCAGCTGCCGTGTATGGTGAATGCCTAGAAGTGTGCAGTTGTAACAAAATGTCAACCGTGAGGTGCGTGGCACCTCGACCTGATGCTAAAAAGGTGGGAGGGGGAGAGAAATAAAGCAAAAAGTGATTATCAGGTAAGTCTGGGTTAGGATTCCTGATCCCCCACCAACAGACGTTTTTGCTAAAAGCAACCCTGACAAGTGTTTGGTAATGTACTGGTCAATTCCAAAACCGCCCATGTCCCCCCCCCCCCCCCCCCAGGGGGGGGGATGGGCGGTTTTGGAATTGACTGGTATATAACAGGAGAGTCGAAGGTTTCTCAACTTAACATTTGAGCAAAATTTCAGAGGTAGGGATACACTTTCACCAGGAACAACTTGATGTGAACAAATGCCAACAGTGGAAGGAGGGGGGTGTTGAGATTTTCAGTTTTGCAACTGTGGCCAATTTTTGGTTCAGTTTTTTTGACTTTTGCACTTAAAAACTGCAGTATTTCAGTTTTTGGTGTCTTGTGCGGTTTATGGGTGTTCCCCAATTTAGTCTTTGGTTTTCAATTTTTGTCAACAATGATTGCAGTTTTGGATTTTTCTGTCCAATGCATTCAGTACAGCTTTTCTGGTTTTGTCAAGGAAGTCACACCCTGCAGTCACACTAGAACTGTAATTCCAAGAAACAACTTATATAGCATTCTACCCTTCCCTTTAGAGGAATGAATGACAAGCCTAGTCTGTTTAGCAGCCGTTATTTGAGTGGTATCGACTATGTCTCAAATATCACAGGGTTGGGATAATATCTTGTGGACTTTGAACCTAGACTGGATCATTGTGGGAATAATACTTTGCTCACTCGCTCCGTTCACATTTGTTTGGTTGTAAAATGCGGTGCCATTGTGCCTACACCAATGTTAATTCTGATAATGGCAGTTTAAAAGTAACTCTGAAATGTGGTGTTTCTTTTAAGCAAACATTTTGTGCAATTTTTTCTAGCTTCAAATTGCTTTAGGTCTACAGAGCCGATTTACAAAAATAATAAGCAATCTTTTAGACTATGTTGAGTTATGTACTAATGAGTCAATAAGCAGAAAGAACTTTGAAAAGTAAAACAAGTTTAGATGTACAAAAAGTAAATAACAGAAAGAGAGATTCTGAAGACTGCCAAAGCTTTTTCAGTGAGGGCTTTTATTTTCGGTTTTTGATTTTAGATGAAAGTGCTGGTGGTTTTGCGGTTGAGGGCAATTTTTTGCCTGGTTTTTCAGTTTCTTGTAGGCCCCTAAGCTTCCCTCTGGAAGGGTTAGTCTAGGAAGCTTGTTATTGCTGCTTTCCACTGTTTCCAGCATATTGTGGAAAAAGACTTCCAACATGTTAAAAGGGAACTGAAAAAGAAGAAACCTGGCCATACAGATGGTAGAGGAAGTTATTTGAGAGGATACCAGAAAGCAATTGAAAGAAAAATTTCAGAATTAATCGGAATGTTTTATGAATCTTGCTATCAAAGTGATGATGGTGGTTTGTTAACAGCATTCAAAGGGTTTGAATCCAGTAAAAAAGGTTTTCATGTCTGGCAAGTTGTCCCCAGCAGAGTGTTAACCAGGCAGTTAGGGTTTCCCTGGAGCTAGGGTAACCCTAGCTGTCTTGTAAGCATGTTCGTGAATAAGGGAGTAAATGTTCTAGGGAAACGCTTGCACTAGGGTTACCTTTCCTGTTTGCTATAAGGGCCCTATACACTATCAACACCTTGACTTGCAGGGCTGCCATTAAGGGGTGTAACCTGTAACACCTGCTCTGGCTGAGTATGCTTGACTTTTCCTTGATGTTGCACTTGAAATTGCCTGTTGTAGAATTCACCCAAAAGTTTGCTTCAGGTGTGGAGAACAAGTGATTCAAAATGTAATGGCAGCCCTGACGTGTGAATATTTCTGTTTGAAAACTAAGCAGTAGAACAAAAAAAACCTGACAACTTTTTTTGTGACAGTTTTTACTGATTTTTTTCATTGATTTTTTGCCTGCCGAGACTAGCCTAGGCCAGTCCAACTGAACAGATTACATATATGGACATTATTTTATTTCACAAATAAGGAAGCCTAAGCCATGTATTACTACTGTATGCTACTGTAGGCTACTGTAGGCTTCTCTACTCTACTCTACTCTACTCTACTCTACTCTACTCTACTCTACTCTACTCTACTCTACTCTACTCTACTCTACTCTACTCTACTCTACTCTACTCTACTCTACTCTACTCTACTCTACTCTACTCTACTCTACTCTACTCTACTCTACTCTACTCTACTCTACTCTACTCTACTCTACTCTACTCTACTCTACTCTACTCTACTCTACTCTACTCTACTCTACTCTACTCTACTCTACTCTACTCTACTCTACTCTACTCTACTCTACTCTACTCTACTCTACTCTACTCTACTCTACTCTACTCTACTCTACTCTACTCTACACTATTGTACTGTACTATACTCTACTCTTACTGTACTGTACTGTACTGTACTGTATTGTACTCTACGGTACTTTAGGCTACTGTACTCTACTGTACTCTACTCTATGCTACTGTACTCTTACTACTCTACTCTATGCTACTGTACTCTACTCTACTCTATGCTTCTGGCAGTACGCTACTGTACTCTTCTGTACTCTACTCTACTCTACTCTACTCTACTCTACTCTACTCTACTCTTCGGCTCTAATTAACTGCTACTTTACTTCTTTAAGACTCTACTGCATGAAGTCTCTACTATCCTATTCACTTGTAAATCAACTTTTGTACAAGCTTATTTAAGTGATTATAACGCGCGGAAATGATGATACAAATGGTTGACAGGCCAAACACGACTCCTGTATTGCTCAAGATAAGGAAACTTTGACTTTCAAAGCTTTGCTTTATTTAAATGTGGCCATTCCCCCGCTAGTCTGTGGACTGTTTTACATGTTGTATATGCCATTGTTCGGCTTGGGTCAGGCAAGACCATGGTTTCAATCCTCCATGTAGATCTCATCAGTTGCCGGTATATCTAGAATACTCTGTTAGCGCAACTCCTACACATATGAGAATGTAAGACATTCTGCTGCTTTGAACAAACTTCTTGTGGTGTGTACTGTCATGACGGACCGAAAATGCCTTGTTTCTATTGGCTATAACAGCTAGCCAATGGCATAATAACTTTTCGATCCGAATTTTTTTGAAGCTCGACCTCGTTATTTGTATTTCTTTGACGGTGTTTTTCTTAGATTTCTAGACACTTGATGGCTTATCTGCTGTGTGGAGCTATTTGATAGAAATGCACATGTGTAAAAGTATAGATAATTTTCACATGACATCATCGCTTTCTAAAGTCCAAAAGTAAAGCGCCACCAAAGCTTTGATCCTCATCAGGCATAAGAGAGAGTATGTTTATATCTGTTTACAATTTTACAGCTCAATATAAAGCGTGCTTCGTTTGGAAACAAGAGCATTTTCAATTTCAGAGTTATGGCGGTGCGTGACACCAAGCTACAATCGCATTTGTCGAAATATATATACCTATCATTATTTGTAGCTTTTTTAGAAGTTAGCGCAGTAGGAAAAGTGCTTATGTAAGTGCTTGTCAGTCGCCTAGATAGCCAAGGTAACTTCCAGACGTTTACACTACAGTGTATATTCTGGCCGCCATATTGGTGCACATCTGAGGTGCACCAACATGGCGTTTCCATACTGAGACCTGTAAATTTCTGCAAAATATTTCAAGGAATGTCTGCGATTTGGAAAAATGCACAGACGTAAAACTTGAAATGTAATGTCTTGTTTATTTACATGGAATAAGATTACAATTTCTTGACTTTATCTACTGAATGGTGTTTGATTTATAATGGTAATTGAACTGAGTGGAGTGCAATTTGTATAGGTAATCAAATGATTTCGAGTGCAATTTGGAATAAATAAGCACGAGTAAATTTTTCAAAGATTACAAAAAATTGCACGAACCCGTAGGGCGAGTGCAATTTGTAGTCTTTGAAAAATTTACGAGTGCTTATTTATTACAAAATGCACGAGAAAAATCATTTGATTACTTGTTAATAATATACAAGTAACAATTTCTGTCACGCTTCAGTATTTTGCATGACAAATGGAGGCAACAAGCTACATCAACTTTATTGGACGAAAATTTGACAGGTGAATTCAAGCGTAAAAATTCATTCACTCTCTCCAAGTCATGTATGGAAACTGAGCAGTTTCTTTTACAGTTAAAAGCAGTCTTTACTCAAAGTTGAATTGAAGAACTTGACCACAAAGAAGAGGAATAACTCCCTGCGGTTTTGATGCGGCTTTCTTGCCAAATATTTTTTCAGTGGTTCAGAAACTGTGTGCAAGAAGCCAGTGAACCTGGCCGTGGTACAAGTTACTTTGTCCAAAATACTAAGAAACGAAGCTAAAATCTACCAAGAACGGAATTTCTTAGCTGTGAAAGACATCGTTTTCACCTCTCCTGGTTGCTGCCAGACTTCAGCTTCTTCACTGGACGTTGTACAGGTTAGATTTGCCTGAAGCGTTTACCGGGTTTTGTTAGGGAACGACCTTTCTAATCTCTAAGCTCGCCGTTTCAGTTCTTTCACAAAAGTAGAATGCTTGCACTTTGTCTTAAAACGTAAGATGTGGCCGGTTCTTAGGACGTCTTGTTGGGTCCTTCTTCGCGTTTTACTTCGTGGTGCTCAAGAATTTGAAAGTTTACTTCTTCAACTGGTATTTTGTAATGTAGTCGCGATCGACGCCGGCATATTTTCATTCACTCGAGCTGAAGTTTATGTTAAAGTTTTTGACCTCGCGGCTTTTGTGTACATCTATTTCACGTTTACTAGTTTAGAAGTTGTTGTTGAGCTTTGCACTTTGCTTCGTTATGAGGTAATTGTATTGAAATGAAGGTAAAGAGTTTCAATCTTCGTTTAATTTTTGTCCGCCATTTTGTTTGTCCGAGCTCAAAGTAGGAGCTGTCAATCATTTTCAAACTAATTACACTTTTTTGCACTCAATTACACATTTTTGCACTCAATTACACTTTTTTGCACTCAATTACACATTTTTGCACTGATTTGGGATTAATTGACATGTTCTTAACCAATCAGAATGCAGAAATTGTTGCTTGTATATTATTAGGTCTGAAATCATACGCGTGATTTCAAAATCGAACGAGCGCGCAGCGCGAGTTCGATTTGAAATCACAAGTATGATTTCAGACCAAAATTGCACGACCCGAAGTTCAATTACCATTATAAATCAAACACCATTCAGTAGATAAAGTCAAGAAATTGTAATCTTATTCCATGTAAATAAACAAGACATTACATTTCAAGTTTTACGTCTGTGCATTTTTCCAAATCGCAGACATTCCTTGAAATATTTTGCAGAAATTTACAGGTCTCAGTATGGAAACGCCATGTTGGTGCACCTCAGATGTGCACCAATATGGCGGCCAGAATATACACTGTAGTGTAAACGTCTGGAAGTTACCTTGGCTATCTAGGCGACTGACAAGCACTTACATAAGCACTTTTCCTACTGCGCTAACTTCTAAAAAAGCTACAAATAATGATAGGTATATATATTTCGACAAATGCGATTGTAGCTTGGTGTCACGCACCGCCATAACTCTGAAATTGAAAATGCTCTTGTTTCCAAACGAAGCACGCTTTATATTGAGCTGTAAAATTGTAAACAGATATAAACATACTCTCTCTTATGCCTGATGAGGATCAAAGCTTTGGTGGCGCTTTACTTTTGGACTTTAGAAAGCGATGATGTCATGTGAAAATTATCTATACTTTTACACATGTGCATTTCTATCAAATAGCTCCACACAGCAGATAAGCCATCAAGTGTCTAGAAATCTAAGAAAAACACCGTCAAAGAAATACAAATAACGAGGTCGAGCTTCAAAAAAATTCGGATCGAAAAGTTATTATGCCATTGGCTAGCTGTTATAGCCAATAGAAACAAGGCATTTTCGGTCCGTCATGACAGTACACACCACAAGAAGTTTGTTCAAAGCAGCAGAATGTCTTACATTCTCATATGTGTAGGAGTTGCGCTAACAGAGTATTCTAGATATACCGGCAACTGATGAGATCTACATGGAGGATTGAAACCATGGTCTTGCCTGACCCAAGCCGAACAATGGCATATACAACATGTAAAACAGTCCACAGACTAGCGGGGGAATGGCCACATTTAAATAAAGCAAAGCTTTGAAAGTCAAAGTTTCCTTATCTTGAGCAATACAGGAGTCGTGTTTGGCCTGTCAACCATTTGTATCATCATTTCCGCGCGTTATAATCACTTAAATAAGCTTGTACAAAAGTTGATTTACAAGTGAATAGGATAGTAGAGACTTCATGCAGTAGAGTCTTAAAGAAGTAAAGTAGCAGTTAATTAGAGCCGAAGAGTAGAGTAGAGTAGAGTAGAGTAGAGTAGAGTAGAGTAGAGTACAGAAGAGTACAGTAGCGTACTGCCAGAAGCATAGAGTAGAGTAGAGTACAGTAGCATAGAGTAGAGTAGTAAGAGTACAGTAGCATAGAGTAGAGTACAGTAGAGTACAGTAGCCTAAAGTACCGTAGAGTACAATACAGTACAGTACAGTACAGTACAGTAAGAGTAGAGTATAGTACAGTACAATAGTGTAGAGTAGAGTAGAGTAGAGTAGAGTAGAGTAGAGTAGAGTAGAGTAGAGTAGAGTAGAGTAGAGTAGAGTAGAGTAGAGTAGAGTAGAGTAGAGTAGAGTAGAGTAGAGTAGAGTAGAGTAGAGTAGAGTAGAGTAGAGTAGAGTAGAGTAGAGTAGAGTAGAGTAGAGTAGAGTAGAGTAGAGTAGAGTAGAGTAGAGTAGAGTAGAGTAGAGTAGAGTAGAGTAGAGTAGAGTAGAGTAGAGTAGAGTAGAGTAGAGTAGAGTAGAGTAGAGTAGAGTAGAGTAGAGTAGAGTAGAGTAGAGTAGAGTAGAGTAGAGTAGAGAAGCCTACAGTAGCCTACAGTAGCATACAGTAGTAATACATGGCTTAGGCTTCCTTATTTGTGAAATAAAATAATGTCCATATATGTAATCTGTTCAGTTGGACTGGCCTAGGCTAGTCTCGGCAGGCAAAAAATCAATGAAAAAAATCAGTAAAAACTGTCACAAAAAAAGTTGTCAGGTTTTTTTTTGTTCTACTGCTTAGTTTTCAAACAGAAATATTCACACGTCAGGGCTGCCATTACATTTTGAATCACTTGTTCTCCACACCTGAAGCAAACTTTTGGGTGAATTCTACAACAGGCAATTTCAAGTGCAACATCAAGGAAAAGTCAAGCATACTCAGCCAGAGCAGGTGTTACAGGTTACACCCCTTAATGGCAGCCCTGCAAGTCAAGGTGTTGATAGTGTATAGGGCCCTTATAGCAAACAGGAAAGGTAACCCTAGTGCAAGCGTTTCCCTAGAACATTTACTCCCTTATTCACGAACATGCTTACAAGACAGCTAGGGTTACCCTAGCTCCAGGGAAACCCTAACTGCCTGGTTAACACTCTGCTGGGGACAACTTGCCAGACATGAAAACCTTTTTTACTGGATTCAAACCCTTTGAATGCTGTTAACAAACCACCATCATCACTTTGATAGCAAGATTCATAAAACATTCCGATTAATTCTGAAATTTTTCTTTCAATTGCTTTCTGGTATCCTCTCAAATAACTTCCTCTACCATCTGTATGGCCAGGTTTCTTCTTTTTCAGTTCCCTTTTAACATGTTGGAAGTCTTTTTCCACAATATGCTGGAAACAGTGGAAAGCAGCAATAACAAGCTTCCTAGACTAACCCTTCCAGAGGGAAGCTTAGGGGCCTACAAGAAACTGAAAAAACCAGGCAAAAAATTGCCCTCAACCGCAAAACCACCAGCACTTTCATCTAAAATCAAAAACCGAAAATAAAAGCCCTCACTGAAAAAGCTTTGGCAGTCTTCAGAATCTCTCTTTCTGTTATTTACTTTTTGTACATCTAAACTTGTTTTACTTTTCAAAGTTCTTTCTGCTTATTGACTCATTAGTACATAACTCAACATAGTCTAAAAGATTGCTTATTATTTTTGTAAATCGGCTCTGTAGACCTAAAGCAATTTGAAGCTAGAAAAAATTGCACAAAATGTTTGCTTAAAAGAAACACCACATTTCAGAGTTACTTTTAAACTGCCATTATCAGAATTAACATTGGTGTAGGCACAATGGCACCGCATTTTACAACCAAACAAATGTGAACGGAGCGAGTGAGCAAAGTATTATTCCCACAATGATCCAGTCTAGGTTCAAAGTCCACAAGATATTATCCCAACCCTGTGATATTTGAGACATAGTCGATACCACTCAAATAACGGCTGCTAAACAGACTAGGCTTGTCATTCATTCCTCTAAAGGGAAGGGTAGAATGCTATATAAGTTGTTTCTTGGAATTACAGTTCTAGTGTGACTGCAGGGTGTGACTTCCTTGACAAAACCAGAAAAGCTGTACTGAATGCATTGGACAGAAAAATCCAAAACTGCAATCATTGTTGACAAAAATTGAAAACCAAAGACTAAATTGGGAACACCCATAAACCGCACAAGACACCAAAAACTGAAATACTGCAGTTTTTAAGTGCAAAAGTCAAAAAAACTGAACCAAAAATTGGCCACAGTTGCAAAACTGAAAATCTCAACACCCCCCTCCTTCCACTGTTGGCATTTGTTCACATCAAGTTGTTCCTGGTGAAAGTGTATCCCTACCTCTGAAATTTTGCTCAAATGTTAAGTTGAGAAACCTTCGACTCTCCTGTTATATACCAGTCAATTCCAAAACCGCCCATCCCCCCCCCTGGGGGGGGGGGGGGGGGGGACATGGGCGGTTTTGGAATTGACCAGTACATTACCAAACACTTGTCCAGGGTTGCTTTTAGCAAAAACGTCTGTTGGTGGGGGATCAGGAATCCTAACCCAGACTTACCTGATAATCACTTTTTGCTTTATTTCTCTCCCCCTC
>JAHPZR010042609.1:0-18607 GCA_019787425.1 Platygyra sinensis | reverse complement strand
TTTGTGCCGATCCTTCACCGCATAAACTTTTCTTCGTCCGCCATTACACCATGCCATGTGCTCCTCAGAGTCAAATCGTCGCGCATGCGTGTTAAGGACTTCAGTGCAAACTGTGGCTGAACGAAAAAAAAAACGAAGCCGAAATTTCAACTCGGGCGTTTCCTTTGGAAAGCCCGAGTAATGATATAAAAGTACATGATTTAAAACTTGCTGTGATTTTCATTTTCAGTTCTGCTTGAATCGCGCACAGAGTTTATTAGATCTTATTTCGGCTAACTTTCTTTCTCAGATGTGATCTGCAAAGCGCAGATAGCGCTTCTTGTAACGCCAGTGTGGTCTTCGGACAATCTTGGACAAAATAAATAGGAACAACAAACCCCCATCCCCCCAAAGCAAGGATGAAGGCACGAAGGAGCAAAATGCGCCATTTTCCATTTATTTTTTTTGTCAAGATTGTAGGTATGGTCAGAAGCATATCACCTAGAAGTATGTAACCTCCCCTATATGTTTGAAACTATGCTGCCGATTATTCCCGACCAATGAAAATCACTTTCCGATTTTTGCCCATATAAGGAAATTCTGAAAGCGCCCTCCTCGCATGAATCTCTCTCAAAACAAACCTGTTCAAAATGGCGTCCAAAGCGAAGAAGCTGTCGGTGTCGGTCATGAAAATAAAAAAGATTTGTGTCTCGGGAAAAGGCATTGACAGAGGAAGTTGTACTTGAAAGAGTTTCTGGTGAGTTGGCAGGAACCTCCAAGGTTTATCTGGATTGATCAAGTCCGATTTTCTTAAAGGTCACTGAACTATCGCAATAAAGCATCACGAAAAATAATCCTCAATACTGATCTTTGTTATCCCGCAAACGAAGAAAAAGATATCCATGTTAAGCTCCTGTTCTAAACAAACGTTTTCAACAAAGTATGATTTCCATTGATTAGTTTTGACGCAAAAATGCTTACCTGCACTTAACTATGCCTGCACTTGAGACTTGGCAAATAACTGGCCTAGATATTATATTAGCAGTTCCTAGAAAAGGTTTATTTGAATCTCATGTTGAGTGCAGAAATCGGTCCAGGGGCCCGTTCCTCGAAGCTCCTGGTAATTACCGGGCCCGTTAAGCTTTTTTGTTTTCCATTAAGGATGGGAGTTTCATAAAGGTTTTGAAAATGGTGCAGTAAAGTTATCAGCTAAAGAAACAAAATGGACTTCATTAGAGGTCGGAACACACCCAGCGTTATCTCGAGACTTTGATTTCAATATGATTTCGGGCCCGTTAAGTTATCAGGACTTTCCAGAAACGGGCCCCTGAAACGAATATCTATCCTCAACTCGCAGCTCGTGTCCGCTATTGCTCCGGCTAAATATTCCGCGTGTAGTCCGCGCGAACATGACATATCCACGCGAGTCAACCACGTGAGAGCCCTTGCTCCATATTAGGAAGTTAAATTTGATTGGTTCGGATGTAAGCTTCGGGAATGGTACAATATATATCCCCATATATGACGTACCTACCCGAACCTTCGAGCCTGGCTCGATATTGCTGAGTAAGCCCAGAGTTGTTGAAGGGAAAAATATCTTTACTGAATATGCAGTAAGCATGTCAAGGCAACGAAACCTGAAATCAAGCAAATCCTGGAATCTCGACAAACTTTCATCTGACCAGGCTGGTAGCAACCAAGGTCAAGGTAAAAATAGGTGTGCATCAGAGAGAGACAACGATGCTGTATTTTCCAAAGTTTCCGCAACTTTCATGCTGTGGTCAGTCGCAGTAATGCTAATCGCGGTTCTTTTAATCTTTGCTGTCACTCGGCAGTTTGCAAATCCTTTTGCAAATCCAAATAATTCTGAAACAGCTAAAGCGACTATTAAACCTAAGCCATTACTTACTGAAGAGGAACTGTCGAAACACGATGGTTCCAATCCTAGCATTCCAATATATATATCGATTCTTGGCCGAGTTTACGATGTTGACAAAGGAAGGAGACATTATGAAGTAGGAAGTGGATACAATGTCTTTGCTGGTCGCGACTCAACGCCGTCGTTCGTGACAGGAGTTTTCTCAAGGGAGAAAGCCATAGATGATGTGAAGGGTTTGTCCCCAGAAGAAATGTTAGGTATCAAAGAGTGGCTAGATTTTTACAGAAAGGATTATACTTTTGTTGGAAAATTAATTGGACGTTACTACGATAGTGAGGGAAATCCCACAGAAGCGTTAATTGAAGCTAAAGCCGTCATCAAAGAAGGTCAGAAACTGAAAAAGCTACAAGAAGCTGAAAATAAACGCTTTCCAGGGTGTAATTCAAGATGGAGTGTGGAGGAAGGCTCAACTGTGTGGTGCTCTCAAAACAGGTAAGCATGACTCAAACCCTCCTGCTTTCCATCACAAAGGCTGTTCTCTTATTGGCTACGCTAATCGCAGCTGCCATGTATAGTGAAAGCCTAGAAGTGTGCAGTTGTAACAAAATGTCAACCGTGAGGTGCGTGGCACCTCGACCTGATGCTAAAAAGGTGGGAGGGGGAGAGAAATAAAGCAAAAAGTGATTATCAGGTAAGTCTGGGTTAGGATTCCTGATCCCCCACCAACAGACGTTTTTGCTAAAAGCAACCCTGACAAGTGTTTGGTAATGTACTGGTCAATTCCAAAACCGCCCATGCGGTTTTGGAATTGACTGGTACATAACAGGAGAGTCAAAGGTTGCTCAACTTAATGAGCAAAATTTCAGAGGTAGGGATACACTTTCACCAGGAACAACTTGATGTGAACAAATGCCAACAGTGGAAGGAGGGGGGTGGTGGGATTTTCAGTTTTGCAACTGTGGCCAATTTTTGGTTCAGTTTTTTTGACTTTCGCACTTAAAAACTGCAGTATTTCGGTTTTTGGTGTCTTGTGCGGTTTATGGGTGTTCCCCAATTTAGTCTTTGGTTTTCAATTTTTGTCAACAATGATTGCGGTTTTGGAATTTTTCTGTCCAATGCATTCAGTACAGCTTTTCTGGTTCTGTCAAGGAAGTCACACCCTGCAGTCGCACTAGAACTGTAATTCCAAGAAACAACTTATATAGCATTCTACCCTTCCCTTTAGAGGAATGAATGACAAGCCTAGTCTGTTTAGCAGCCGTCATTTGAGTGGTATCGACTATGTCTCAAGTATCACAGGGTTGGGATAATATCTTGTGGACTTTGAACCTAGACTGGATCATTGTGGGAATAATATTTTGCTCACTCGCTCCGTTCACATTTGTTTGGTTGTAAAATGTGGTGCCATTGTGCCTACACCAATGTAAATTCTGATAATGGCAGTTTAAAAGTAACTCTGAAATGTGGTGTTTCTTTTAAGCAAATATTTTGTGCAATTTTTTCTAGCTTCAAATTGCTTTAGGTCAACAGAGCCGATTTACAAAAATAATAAGCAAACTTTTAGACTATGTTGAGTTATGTGCTAATGAGTCAATAAGCAGAAAGAACTTTGAAAAGTAAAACAAGTTTAGATGTACAAAAAGTAAATAACAGAAAGAGAGATTCTGAAGACTGCCAAAGCTTTTTCAGTGAGGGCTTTTATTTTCGGTTTTTGATTTTAGATGAAAGTGCTGGTAGTTTGTTAGCCTGCGTGGCGGGCCGTAGAAAGGGAGCGAGGAAAGTCAAAATGAGCGCAGGATCGGAGGGAGAAGGAACGGCCTGCAAGGACGCTATTGTTTTCTTTGTTTTTTACGTCCACCAGACGAACGTAAAAATCCTGATTGGTCAGATTTAATGAATTACCTAACTTCATCCTTCTGATTGGTCAGCGACCTGTCATTCGAAACCATTAAGGTCTTCTTACATTTATATTCAACCAGGCGGATAAATCTAGAGATCGTTTCGAACTAATTCATCATAAGTTAGCCGATGTTCGTAATAACGCCTCTTTTCAGAATTGTTAGCGACCTGATTATTGAAGTCGAGGCCATGAAATTCACTGCCTGATATTTAGCTCAGAAGCTAGTTTGTTTGGAAGACATCGAAGGGGGCAAATTTGACGTTGTCTGTGCATCGGCGGAAAGTGTCACAGATAAGCGATTTCTACAATCATTGAAGAAGAACACTACTGAGTAGCAGTTTAGTGGCTTGTGAGTCGCATACAGTTGAAACATGTACAGGCACTGCAGGCCGACTGCGAATCGATGTAAGAAGCAATCACTGTGATCCCAAAGCTCTTCAGAGATACAACTCCGAATATTTCTTTTCTCTCCGACGGTTTGAATATATTTCCTCGAGCTTTAGCCACACATTTGCCATATGTTACTTTTAGATTTATCTGGCAAACTCTACAAACATTGTTACAATTGCTTTCTTTCGGGCCCGGCGTCTTCTCGCTTTTCCCAACGTCCGAAGCTAAGGTCATTTTTCGTGCGAAACAACAAAAACAAGAAATACGAGAACCCACTGGCGCCTTCAGATTTTGTCACGAAAGAAATGGTGTGATTCTGATTGGATGATTTTGACAGCCAGACATTCCACAGTTAAGTGGGTTTTGCATAGTTAATTAGAGGGCGGAATGAAGAAAACAATAGCGTCCTTGCAGGCGTCCCCTACCGCGATCCTCCCGCGTCTGTTCTCGCGCTTCATGCGCTCGTCTTTCCCCTTTCCCTCCCTTTCGGACGCCTGCCACGCAGGCTAGTAGTTTGTCGGTTGAGGGCAATTTTTTGCCTGGTTTTTCAGTTTCTTGTAGGCCCCTAAGCTTCCCTCCTGAAGGGTTAGTCTAGGAAGCTTGCAACATATTAAAAGGGAACTGAAAAAGAAGAAACCTGGCCATACAGATGGTAGAGGAAGTTATTTGAGAGGATACCAGAAAGCAATTGAAAGAAAAATTTCAGAATTAATCGGAATGTTTTATGAATCTTGCTATCAAAGGGATGATGGTGGTTTGTTAACAGCATTCAAAGGGTTTGAATCCAGTAAAAAAGTTTTCATGTCTGGGAAGTTGTCCCCAGCAGAGTGTTAACCAGGCAGTTAGGGTTTCCCTGCAGCTAGGGTAACCCTAGCTGTCTTGCAAGCATGTTCGTGAATAAAGGAAAATGTTCTAGGGAAATGCTTGCACTCGGGTTATCCTTCCTGCTTGCTATAAGGGCCCTATACACTATCAACACCTTGACTTGCAGGGCTGTCATCAAGGGCCGTAACCTGTAACACCTGCTCTGGCTGAGTAAGCTTGACTTTTCCTTGATGTTGCACATGAAATTGCCTGTTGTAGAATTCACCCAAAAGTTTGCTTCAGGTGTGGAGAACAGGTGATTTAAAATGTAATGGCAGCCCTGACGTGTGAGTATTTCTGTTTGAAAACTAAGCAGTAGAAAAAAAAACATGACAACTTTTTGCGTGCTAGTTTTTACTGATTTTTTCATTGATTTTTTGCCTGCCGAGACTAGCCTAGGCTAGTCCAATTTCACAAATAAGGAAGCCTAAGCCATGTATTACTACTGTAGGCTACTGTAGGCTTCTCTGCTCTGCTCTACTCTACTCTACTCTACTCTACTCTACTCTACTCTACTCTACTCTACTCTACTCTACTCTACTCTACTCTACTCTACTCTACTCTACTCTACTCTACTCTACTCTACTCTACTCTACTCTACTCTACTCTACTCTACTCTACTCTACTCTACTCTACTCTACTCTACTCTACTCTACTCTACTCTACTCTACTCTACTCTACTCTACTCTACTCTACTCTACTCTACTCTACTCTACTCTACTCTACTCTACTCTACTCTACTCTACTCTACTCTACTCTACTCTACTCTACTCTACTCTACTTAAGAAATAGAAAACATGTACCGTGTTTCTATCGAGTTATACAAACACGAGTGGAAGTTTGGGAGAACAAGAAATGCTGTGGGAACACGAGCCACAGGTGAGTGTTTCCACAGCTTTTTTGAGTTCTCCCAAACTTTCACGAGTGTTTGTATAACTCGATAGAAACACGAAGTACATGTTTTCTATTTCTTTTAGAAAACACCACGACGAGAAAAAGGAAAACAACTTGTTAACTTTGGATATCAAAATGTAAATTCTCTTTGCTCGCGGCATCACTACGTCAACAGCGCGCGCTACTTCTGTGTCTCCATCGAGTTATACAAACACGATTTTTAACCGATCAGTGCGCGTGCTTTCTTAGGACTGTTTTCTAATCTACTGTACTCTACTCTACGGTACTGTAGGCTACTGTACTGTACTGTACTCTACACTATTGTACTGTACTATACTCTACTCCTACTGTACTCTACTCTACTCTACGGTACTGTAGGCTACTCTACTCTACTCTACTCTACTTTACTGTACTGTACACTACTGTACTGTACTATACTCTACTGTACTCTACTGTACTCTACTGTACTCTACTGTACTCTACTCTACTCTACGCTACTGTACGCTACTGCCCTCTTCTGTACTCTACTCTACTCTACTGTACGCTACTGTAGTGTACTCTACTGTAGTGTACTCTACTCTACTCTACTCTGCGGCTCTAATTAACTGCTACTTTACTTCAAGACTCCACTGCATAAAGTCTCTACTATCCTATTAACTTGTAAATCGACTTTTGTACTAGCTTATTTAAGTGATTATAACGTACGGAAATGATGATACAAATGGTTGACAGGCCAAACACAACTCCCCTATTGCTCAAGATAAGGAAACTTTGACTTTCAAAGCTTTGCTCTATTTAAATGTGGCCATTCACCCACAAGTCTGTGGACTGTTTTACATGTTGTATATGCCATTGTTCGGCTTGGGGCAGGCAAGACCATGGTTTCAATCCTCCATGTGGATCTCATCAGTTGCCTGTATATCTAAAATACTCTGCTAGCGCAACTCGTACACATATGAGAATGTAAGACATTCTGCTGCTTTGAACAAACTTCTCGTGGTGTGTACTGTCTTGACGGACCGAAAATGCCTTGTTTCTATTGGCTATAACAGCTAGCCAATGGCATAATAAACTTTTCGATCTGAAATTTTTTGAAGCTCGACCTCGTTATTTTGTGTTTCTTTGACGGCGTTTTTCTTAGATTTCTAGACACTTGATGGCTCATCTGCAGTGTGGAGCTATTGTGATAGAATTGCACATGTGTAAAAGTATAGATAATTTTCACATGACGTCATCGCTTTCTAAAGTCCAAAAGTAAGCCCCACCAAAGCTTTGATCCTCATCAGGCATAAGAGACAGTATGTTTATATCTGTTTACAATTTTACAGCTCAATATATAGCGTGCTTCGTTTGAATTTCAGAGTTATGGCGGCGCGTGACACAAAGCTATGATCGCATTTGTCGAAAAATACCTGTACAATGTATATACCTATCATGATTTGTAGCTTTTTTAGAAGTTAGCGCAGTAGGAAAAGTGCTTATGTAAGTGCTTGTCAGTCACCTAGATAGCCAAGGTACAGTAACTTCCTGACGTTTGCACTATATTCCAGCCGCCATATTGGTGCACATCTGATGTGCACCAACATGGCGTTTCCATACTAAGCTCTGTAAATTTCCGCAAAATATTTCGAGGAATATCTGCAGTTTGGGAAAACACACTGACGTAAAACTTGAAGTGTAGTGTCTTGTTTATTTACATGGAATAAGATTACAATTTCTTGACTTTATCTACTGAATGGTTTTCGATTTATTTTTTTATTGTCTGACAGTGAAAACGATCTATTGACTTGTCTCAAAAACGGAAATTGGTTCATTTAATCATCAGTTGTGGTTAATTTGTTTAGTGTGTTTTAGTTTTTTGTGTTTTGATTCATACGTTCGTCCTTTTATCACGCTGACTTGTTTTATGACAGTTTAACTTTGTTCTTATAAAGAAATCAAGGAATATCACACATGGATTAAATGATACCATAGTTACTCTAGTGTAATTTGCTCAGCAAAACAGTTTGGAATTTTAATCTTGAATTTTGAAATTTTTTCCTTGGTCCAGTCCGTGGTCCAGTCCGTGGTCGGATCCATGGTCCAGTCCAGGTTTTGTCAACGCCGCTAGTTGAATGCTGGTATGTCACACACGTAGAATGGGTCTGTCAGTAGAAATCAGTCATCTATGAAATGGGGTTGACAGGCCTACACGACTTCTACGATTCGTGGCATTTGTTTATTCGCCGTTTAGTTGCTTCACTCGTGTTTATGAAGGGTACTTCATGTTGTGTTAAAAGGAGGATTTTTAGTACAGAGTTTAGCTGCTTGACGGTTCTCAGGCAAATTTTTTGAGGTCTGCATGATCTTTGCTGTTATCTGCTTGTTGCTTACTCGAGTTTGACACCTCTTAAATTTGCCATGTGTTTATGCATTGTTTAGGCTCATTCCTATTGCAAATTAAATTTTTAGAGGGATTTGGATTGAAAAGTACATTACACCTTTGGCTAGCTGTTATAGCCAATAGAAACAAGGCATTTTCGATCCGTCACGATGGTACACACCACAAGAAGTTTGGTCAAAGCAGCAGAATGTCTTACATTCTCAAATGTGTAGGGGTTGCGCTAGGAACTTCAGACGTACAGAGTATTTTAGATATACCGGCAACTGATGAGATCCACATGGAGGATCGAAACCATGGTCTTGCCTGAACCAAGCCGAACAATGGCATATACACCATGCAAGACAATGTACAGACTGAACAGCCACATTTAAATAAAGCAAAGCTTTGAAAGTCAAAGTTTCCCTATCTTGTTGACCAATACAGGAGTCGTGTTTGGCCTTTCAACCATTTGTATCATAAGTACAGTAAAGTAGAGCGGAGCAGAGTAGAGTAGAAAAGTAGAGGGGTAAGATTCTTTTCGCTTGGCTTGGAAATGCTCTAAGGTTTCTTTACTCTAAGCGTTCTTTACTTGCTATATGGAGGAAGTACAGGCTGTAGAGGCTTAGAAACTCTGCGCTTTTCTTCGATCATTTTTTGGGACACATTTGTAGGCTTCTTCATTTGTTTTATGATACAGTTTCTTTATTAATACTCTAAATATTACAAACATGCTGTTATCAATCCTGCAATTCCGTTTGCCACAAAAACTGCATTACCTTTCTTGTGTTGATACTAAACACTGATTGGTTCAAGCAACTTAAGTTTGAATTCATTTTTTACTTGACCTTGGCAGTTGGAAAAGATCCAAATACCAGTGGATTATCAGTTTTTTTTTTTTAAAAAGTGATTTTCTCAGTAGACAACATAGAGAAGTGATGGAATACTGTGTTCAGGATATATCCTCCTTCAAAGATTAATTATTTTGGATTTGCATAAATGTGACAGAAAGCATACAGTAGCTGCTGTAAGTAACAGTAATGTAAGCACTTGAAGTGAGATTTTTACAAACTAACACGGAATGCCAATGAAGCTGACCTGGTGATCATAATTACAATTTTACTAACCTTGACCCTACTTGAAAAAAGTTAAGGTAGTTTTACACGTACATGTAGTACAAGAATTTAAAGCTACTATTGACAATACTGGACTAAAGGCAGAATTTCCAATTTATTGTTTGCTGTTGTTGTATCAGAGTATAAAACATAGAAAAAGCGTGTTTTATTGTTTTGTGCCCATAAAATCTGTATCATAAAACAAATGAAGAAGCCTACAAATGTGTCCCAAAAAATGATCGAAGAAAAGCGCAGAGTTTCTAAGCCTCTACAGCCTGTACTTCCTCCATATAGCAAGTAAAGAACGCTTAGAGTAAAGAAACCTTAGAGCATTTCCAAGCCAAGCGAAAAGAATCTTACCCCTCTACTTTTCTACTCTACTCTGCTCCGCTCTACTTTACTGTACTTATGATACAAATGGTTGAAAGGCCAAACACGACTCCTGTATTGGTCAACAAGATAGGGAAACTTTGACTTTCAAAGCTTTGCTTTATTTAAATGTGGCTGTTCAGTCTGTACATTGTCTTGCATGGTGTATATGCCATTGTTCGGCTTGGTTCAGGCAAGACCATGGTTTCGATCCTCCATGTGGATCTCATCAGTTGCCGGTATATCTAAAATACTCTGTACGTCTGAAGTTCCTAGCGCAACCCCTACACATTTGAGAATGTAAGACATTCTGCTGCTTTGACCAAACTTCTTGTGGTGTGTACCATCGTGACGGATCGAAAATGCCTTGTTTCTATTGGCTATAACAGCTAGCCAAAGGTGTAATGTACTTTTCAATCCAAATCCCTCTAAAAATTTAATTTGCAATAGGAATGAGCCTAAACAATGCATAAACACATGGCAAATTTAAGAGGTGTCAAACTCGAGTAAGCAACAAGCAGATAACAGCAAAGATCATGCAGACCTCAAAAAATTTGCCTGAGAACCGTCAAGCAGCTAAACTCTGTACTAAAAATCCTCCTTTTAACACAACATGAAGTACCCTTCATAAACACGAGTGAAGCAACTAAACGGCGAATAAACAAATGCCACGAATCGTAGAAGTCGTGTAGGCCTGTCAACCCCATTTCATAGATGACTGATTTCTACTGACAGACCCATTCTACGTGTGTGACATACCAGCATTCAACTAGCGGCGTTGACAAAACCTGGACTGGACCATGGATCCGACCACGGACTGGACCACGGACTGGACCAAGGAAAAAATTTCAAAATTCAAGATTAAAATTCCAAACTGTTTTGCTGAGCAAATTACACTAGAGTAACTATGGTATCATTTAATCCATGTGTGATATTCCTTGATTTCTTTATAAGAACAAAGTTAAACTGTCATAAAACAAGTCAGCGTGATAAAAGGACGAACGTATGAATCAAAACACAAAAAACTAAAACACACTAAACAAATTAACCACAACTGATGATTAAATGAACCAATTTCCGTTTTTGAGACAAGTCAATAGATCGTTTTCACTGTCAGACAATAAAAAAATAAATCGAAAACCATTCAGTAGATAAAGTCAAGAAATTGTAATCTTATTCCATGTAAATAAACAAGACACTACACTTCAAGTTTTACGTCAGTGTGTTTTCCCAAACTGCAGATATTCCTCGAAATATTTTGCGGAAATTTACAGAGCTTAGTATGGAAACGCCATGTTGGTGCACATCAGATGTGCACCAATATGGCGGCTGGAATATAGTGCAAACGTCAGGAAGTTACTTTACCTTGGCTATCTAGGTGACTGACAAGCACTTACATAAGCACTTTTCCTACTGCGCTAACTTCTAAAAAAGCTACAAATCATGATAGGTATATACATTGTACAGGTATTTTTCGACAAATGCGATCATAGCTTTGTGTCACGCGCCGCCATAACTCTGAAATTCAAACGAAGCACGCTATATATTGAGCTGTAAAATTGTAAACAGATATAAACATACTGTCTCTTATGCCTGATGAGGATCAAAGCTTTGGTGGGGCTTACTTTTGGACTTTAGAAAGCGATGACGTCATGTGAAAATTATCTATACTTTTACACATGTGCAATTCTATCACAATAGCTCCACACTGCAGATGAGCCATCAAGTGTCTAGAAATCTAAGAAAAACGCCGTCAAAGAAACACAAAATAACGAGGTCGAGCTTCAAAAAATTTCAGATCGAAAAGTTTATTATGCCATTGGCTAGCTGTTATAGCCAATAGAAACAAGGCATTTTCGGTCCGTCAAGACAGTACACACCACGAGAAGTTTGTTCAAAGCAGCAGAATGTCTTACATTCTCATATGTGTACGAGTTGCGCTAGCAGAGTATTTTAGATATACAGGCAACTGATGAGATCCACATGGAGGATTGAAACCATGGTCTTGCCTGCCCCAAGCCGAACAATGGCATATACAACATGTAAAACAGTCCACAGACTTGTGGGTGAATGGCCACATTTAAATAGAGCAAAGCTTTGAAAGTCAAAGTTTCCTTATCTTGAGCAATAGGGGAGTTGTGTTTGGCCTGTCAACCATTTGTATCATCATTTCCGTACGTTATAATCACTTAAATAAGCTAGTACAAAAGTCGATTTACAAGTTAATAGGATAGTAGAGACTTTATGCAGTGGAGTCTTGAAGTAAAGTAGCAGTTAATTAGAGCCGCAGAGTAGAGTAGAGTAGAGTACACTACAGTAGAGTACACTACAGTAGCGTACAGTAGAGTAGAGTAGAGTACAGAAGAGGGCAGTAGCGTACAGTAGCGTAGAGTAGAGTAGAGTACAGTAGAGTACAGTAGAGTACAGTAGAGTACAGTAGAGTATAGTACAGTACAGTAGTGTACAGTACAGTAAAGTAGAGTAGAGTAGAGTAGAGTAGCCTACAGTACCGTAGAGTAGAGTAGAGTACAGTAGGAGTAGAGTATAGTACAGTACAATAGTGTAGAGTACAGTACAGTACAGTAGCCTACAGTACCGTAGAGTAGAGTACAGTAGATTAGAAAACAGTCCTAAGAAAGCACGCGCACTGATCGGTTAAAAATCGTGTTTGTATAACTCGATGGAGACACAGAAGTAGCGCGCGCTGTTGACGTAGTGATGCCGCGAGCAAAGAGAATTTACATTTTGATATCCAAAGTTAACAAGTTGTTTTCCTTTTTCTCGTCGTGGTGTTTTCTAAAAGAAATAGAAAACATGTACTTCGTGTTTCTATCGAGTTATACAAACACTCGTGAAAGTTTGGGAGAACTCAAAAAAGCTGTGGAAACACTCACCTGTGGCTCGTGTTCCCACAGCATTTCTTGTTCTCCCAAACTTCCACTCGTGTTTGTATAACTCGATAGAAACACGGTACATGTTTTCTATTTCTTAAGTAGAGTAGAGTAGAGTAGAGTAGAGTAGAGTAGAGTAGAGTAGAGTAGAGTAGAGTAGAGTAGAGTAGAGTAGAGTAGAGTAGAGTAGAGTAGAGTAGAGTAGAGTAGAGTAGAGTAGAGTAGAGTAGAGTAGAGTAGAGTAGAGTAGAGTAGAGTAGAGTAGAGTAGAGTAGAGTAGAGTAGAGTAGAGTAGAGTAGAGTAGAGTAGAGTAGAGTAGAGTAGAGTAGAGTAGAGTAGAGTAGAGTAGAGTAGAGTAGAGTAGAGTAGAGTAGAGTAGAGTAGAGTAGAGTAGAGTAGAGTAGAGCAGAGCAGAGAAGCCTACAGTAGCCTACAGTAGTAATACATGGCTTAGGCTTCCTTATTTGTGAAATTGGACTAGCCTAGGCTAGTCTCGGCAGGCAAAAAATCAATGAAAAAATCAGTAAAAACTAGCACGCAAAAAGTTGTCATGTTTTTTTTTCTACTGCTTAGTTTTCAAACAGAAATACTCACACGTCAGGGCTGCCATTACATTTTAAATCACCTGTTCTCCACACCTGAAGCAAACTTTTGGGTGAATTCTACAACAGGCAATTTCATGTGCAACATCAAGGAAAAGTCAAGCTTACTCAGCCAGAGCAGGTGTTACAGGTTACGGCCCTTGATGACAGCCCTGCAAGTCAAGGTGTTGATAGTGTATAGGGCCCTTATAGCAAGCAGGAAGGATAACCCGAGTGCAAGCATTTCCCTAGAACATTTTCCTTTATTCACGAACATGCTTGCAAGACAGCTAGGGTTACCCTAGCTGCAGGGAAACCCTAACTGCCTGGTTAACACTCTGCTGGGGACAACTTCCCAGACATGAAAACTTTTTTACTGGATTCAAACCCTTTGAATGCTGTTAACAAACCACCATCATCCCTTTGATAGCAAGATTCATAAAACATTCCGATTAATTCTGAAATTTTTCTTTCAATTGCTTTCTGGTATCCTCTCAAATAACTTCCTCTACCATCTGTATGGCCAGGTTTCTTCTTTTTCAGTTCCCTTTTAATATGTTGCAAGCTTCCTAGACTAACCCTTCAGGAGGGAAGCTTAGGGGCCTACAAGAAACTGAAAAACCAGGCAAAAAATTGCCCTCAACCGACAAACTACTAGCCTGCGTGGCAGGCGTCCGAAAGGGAGGGAAAGGGGAAAGACGAGCGCATGAAGCGCGAGAACAGACGCGGGAGGATCGCGGTAGGGGACGCCTGCAAGGACGCTATTGTTTTCTTCATTCCGCCCTCTAATTAACTATGCAAAACCCACTTAACTGTGGAATGTCTGGCTGTCAAAATCATCCAATCAGAATCACACCATTTCTTTCGTGACAAAATCTGAAGGCGCCAGTGGGTTCTCGTATTTCTTGTTTTTGTTGTTTCGCACGAAAAATGACCTTAGCTTCGGACGTTGGGAAAAGCGAGAAGACGCCGGGCCCGAAAGAAAGCAATTGTAACAATGTTTGTAGAGTTTGCCAGATAAATCTAAAAGTAACATATGGCAAATGTGTGGCTAAAGCTCGAGGAAATATATTCAAACCGTCGGAGAGAAAAGAAATATTCGGAGTTGTATCTCTGAAGAGCTTTGGGATCACAGTGATTGCTTCTTACATCGATTCGCAGTCGGCCTGCAGTGCCTGTACATGTTTCAACTGTATGCGACTCACAAGCCACTAAACTGCTACTCAGTAGTGTTCTTCTTCAATGATTGTAGAAATCGCTTATCTGTGACACTTTCCGCCGATGCACAGACAACGTCAAATTTGCCCCCTTCGATGTCTTCCAAACAAACTAGCTTCTGAGCTAAATATCAGGCAGTGAATTTCATGGCCTCGACTTCAATAATCAGGTCGCTAACAATTCTGAAAAGAGGCGTTATTACGAACATCGGCTAACTTATGATGAATTAGTTCGAAACGATCTCTAGATTTATCCGCCTGGTTGAATATAAATGTAAGAAGACCTTAATGGTTTCGAATGACAGGTCGCTGACCAATCAGAAGGATGAAGTTAGGTAATTCATTAAATCTGACCAATCAGGATTTTTACGTTCGTCTGGTGGACGTAAAAAACAAAGAAAACAATAGCGTCCTTGCAGGCCGTTCCTTCTCCCTCCGATCCTGCGCTCATTTTGACTTTCCTCGCTCCCTTTCTACGGCCCGCCACGCAGGCTAACAAACTACCAGCACTTTCATCTAAAATCAAAACCGAAAATAAAAGCCCTCACTGAAAAAGCTTTGGCAGTCTTCAGAATCTCTCTTTCTGTTATTTACTTTTTGTACATCTAAACTTGTTTTACTTTTCAAAGTTCTTTCTGCTTATTGACTCATTAGCACATAACTCAACATAGTCTAAAAGTTTGCTTATTATTTTTGTAAATCGGCTCTGTTGACCTAAAGCAATTTGAAGCTAGAAAAAATTGCACAAAATATTTGCTTAAAAGAAACACCACATTTCAGAGTTACTTTTAAACTGCCATTATCAGAATTTACATTGGTGTAGGCACAATGGCACCACATTTTACAACCAAACAAATGTGAACGGAGCGAGTGAGCAAAATATTATTCCCACAATGATCCAGTCTAGGTTCAAAGTCCACAAGATATTATCCCAACCCTGTGATACTTGAGACATAGTCGATACCACTCAAATGACGGCTGCTAAACAGACTAGGCTTGTCATTCATTCCTCTAAAGGGAAGGGTAGAATGCTATATAAGTTGTTTCTTGGAATTACAGTTCTAGTGCGACTGCAGGGTGTGACTTCCTTGACAGAACCAGAAAAGCTGTACTGAATGCATTGGACAGAAAAATTCCAAAACCGCAATCATTGTTGACAAAAATTGAAAACCAAAGACTAAATTGGGGAACACCCATAAACCGCACAAGACACCAAAAACCGAAATACTGCAGTTTTTAAGTGCGAAAGTCAAAAAAACTGAACCAAAAATTGGCCACAGTTGCAAAACTGAAAATCCCACCACCCCCCTCCTTCCACTGTTGGCATTTGTTCACATCAAGTTGTTCCTGGTGAAAGTGTATCCCTACCTCTGAAATTTTGCTCATTAAGTTGAGCAACCTTTGACTCTCCTGTTATGTACCAGTCAATTCCAAAACCGCATGGGCGGTTTTGGAATTGACCAGTACATTACCAAACACTTGTCAGGGTTGCTTTTAGCAAAAACGTCTGTTGGTGGGGGATCAGGAATCCTAACCCAGACTTACCTGATAATCACTTTTTGCTTTATTTCTCTCCCCCTCCCACCTTTTTAGCATCAGGTCGAGGTGCCACGCACCTCACGGTTGACATTTTGTTACAACTGCACACTTCTAGGCTTTCACTATACATGGCAGCTGCGATTAGCGTAGCCAATAAGAGAACAGCCTTTGTGATGGAAAGCAGGAGGGTTTGAGTCATGCTTACCTGTTTTGAGAGCACCACACAGTTGAGCCTTCCTCCACACTCCATCTTGAATTACACCCTGGAAAGCGTTTATTTTCAGCTTCTTGTAGCTTTTTCAGTTTCTGACCTTCTTTGATGACGGCTTTAGCTTCAATTAACGCTTCTGTGGGATTTCCCTCACTATCGTAGTAACGTCCAATTAATTTTCCAACAAAAGTATAATCCTTTCTGTAAAAATCTAGCCACTCTTTGATACCTAACATTTCTTCTGGGGACAAACCCTTCACATCATCTATGGCTTTCTCCCTTGAGAAAACTCCTGTCACGAACGACGGCGTTGAGTCGCGACCAGCAAAGACATTGTATCCACTTCCTACTTCATAATGTCTCCTTCCTTTGTCAACATCGTAAACTCGGCCAAGAATCGATATATATATTGGAATGCTAGGATTGGAACCATCGTGTTTCGACAGTTCCTCTTCAGTAAGTAATGGCTTAGGTTTAATAGTCGCTTTAGCTGTTTCAGAATTATTTGGATTTGCAAAAGGATTTGCAAACTGCCGAGTGACAGCAAAGATTAAAAGAACCGCGATTAGCATTACTGCGACTGACCACAGCATGAAAGTTGCGGAAACTTTGGAAAATACAGCATCGTTGTCTCTCTCTGATGCACACCTATTTTTACCTTGACCTTGGTTGCTACCAGCCTGGTCAGATGAAAGTTTGTCGAGATTCCAGGATTTGCTTGATTTCAGGTTTCGTTGCCTTGACATGCTTACTGCATATTCAGTAAAGATATTTTTCCCTTCAACAACTCTGGGCTTACTCAGCAATATCGAGCCAGGCTCGAAGGTTCGGGTAGGTACGTCATATATGGGGATATATATTGTACCATTCCCGAAGCTTACATCCGAACCAATCAAATTTAACTTCCTAATATGGAGCAAGGGCTCTCACGTGGTTGACTCGCGTGGATATGTCATGTTCGCGCGGACTACACGCGGAATATTTAGCCGGAGCAATAGCGGACACGAGCTGCGAGTTGAGGATAGATATTCGTTTCAGGGGCCCGTTTCTGGAAAGTCCTGATAACTTAACGGGCCCGAAATCATATTGAAATCAAAGTCTCGAGATAACGCTGGGTGTGTTCCGACCTCTAATGAAGTCCATTTTGTTTCTTTAGCTGATAACTTTACTGCACCATTTTCAAAACCTTTATGAAACTCCCATCCTTAATGGAAAACAAAAAAGCTTAACGGGCCCGGTAATTACCAGGAGCTTCGAGGAACGGGCCCCTGGACCGATTTCTGCACTCAACATGAGATTCAAATAAACCTTTTCTAGGAACTGCTAATATAATATCTAGGCCAGTTATTTGCCAAGTCTCAAGTGCAGGCATAGTTAAGTGCAGGTAAGCATTTTTGCGTCAAAACTAATCAATGGAAATCATACTTTGTTGAAAACGTTTGTTTAGAACAGGAGCTTAACATGGATATCTTTTTCTTCGTTTGCGGGATAACAAAGATCAGTATTGAGGATTATTTTTCGTGATGCTTTATTGCGATAGTTCAGTGACCTTTAAGAAAATCGGACTTGATCAATCCAGATAAACCTTGGAGGTTCCTGCCAACTCACCAGAAACTCTTTCAAGTACAACTTCCTCTGTCAATGCCTTTTCCCGAGACACAAATCTTTTTTATTTTCATGACCGACACCGACAGCTTCTTCGCTTTGGACGCCATTTTGAACAGGTTTGTTTTGAGAGAGATTCATGCGAGGAGGGCGCTTTCAGAATTTCCTTATATGGGCAAAAATCGGAAAGTGATTTTCATTGGTCGGGAATAATCGGCAGCATAGTTTCAAACATATAGGGGAGGTTACATACTTCTAGGTGATATGCTTCTGACCATACCTACAATCTTGAAAAAAAAATAAATGGAAAATGGCGCATTTTGCTCCTTCGTGCCTTCATCCTTGCTTTGGGGGGATGGGGGTTTGTTGTTCCTATTTATTTTGTCCAAGATTGTCCGAAGACCACACTGGCGTTACAAGAAGCGCTATCTGCGCTTTGCAGATCACATCTGAGAAAGAAAGTTAGCCGAAATAAGATCTAATAAACTCTGTGCGCGATTCAAGCAGAACTGAAAATGAAAATCACAGCAAGTTTTAAATCATGTACTTTTATATCATTACTCGGGCTTTCCAAAGGAAACGCCCGAGTTGAAATTTCGGCTTCGTTTTTTTTTTCGTTCAGCCACAGTTTGCACTGAAGTCCTTAACACGCATGCGCGACGATTTGACTCTGAGGAGCACATGGCATGGTGTAATGGCGGACGAAGAAAAGTTTATGCGGTGAAGGATCGGCACAAATACTGTGTATAATACGCTCAAAATGGATACCAAATATTCACACAGCATTCGCAGTACACCCACACTAAAAGATGA
>JAHPZR010042607.1:0-16347 GCA_019787425.1 Platygyra sinensis | reverse complement strand
GGACATTCCCTCTTAAGAGGACTCTACATGATTAAACCGACTTCGAGGAAAACAATGGTCAGCAATACGAAGAACACGGAAGTATGTGACCGTCACGCTAGACACAGATCAGGAACGTATAAATGTACCTTGTATACAAACCTACTGCTGGAAGGAAAAGCTGGCAGTTTTAATGCTACCTAGGATTCAAGGATTGCTACAAAGGACCAAAACTTTAATCTTAAAGCCAGGTAAGAGATTTAGGTGAATTTATAGGAGCACTTCACGAAGGCGAGTATGCAGTTACTCACTGAAGTATTTTCAAAATTTCCCGAACTTTAAGCGGTCGTTAGTTCTGAAAACCTAGTGGGCAGACAAATTATATTATTGTTTTGAATTAAGTGTCATTTATACTTTCTATTCATGTAGTTAAGCGGTTTCAAACAGGTGCCACATTTTTAAAACGTGCCTTCAAAGTAGCGCTATTTTCGTGTTTGGTTCAAAACTCGATTTAACGGGTAGAAAATCTGCTTTCAGCCGTTGAAGGAACAACATTGAATTATAATTGAAACATGGCTAAACAAACTGTTGTGACATGTCTATAGTTTAAAAAAATGAATTGGGACTTTTGAGCGAATATTAATTGTTTTAGAGCGACGGCAATATGTGCTATTTGTTCCAGTTTCGGCCGGCATGAAACTTGAGTCCAGCGGACCGAACTTTAACTAAGCCTAGGAAAATTCAATTACAATTTTTAATCAAATGAAACTCATTTTAGTGATTAACTAGGTAAAGGCTTTAAAATCCCAGCTTATGAGAAAAATCGAATTTTCGAAGTAAAATCAGTGGTCGGTTTTTAGAGAGACAGCCTCTTAATTATTCGTTGCGTGGTCTCCTGTATCCAGACGTTGTATATTGTAAAGTTCTCCATTGCAAGCAGAGTTTCTGAGATTTGGCTGGACGTTAGGTTAGCTCTTTATTCTGGTTGAGGACACACTACAGGTAGCCCAGGCCCTGGGAACCGTCAACATGACATTGCGTTACAGCGTTATTATAAGAGTTTGCGTGGGGAAATAAATGATCGTACAAAATAGTTAAGTTCAAAATAAGGGGGAAAATAATAAAATCGACTTATATTTTCTTGTTGTGTGTATAACTTGTGTTTTTATGGCGTTTGATGGCGCTTCAGATCGATTCTAGGTAGTTTTAGCTTCTCTGTATTCCTCTC
This sequence comes from Platygyra sinensis, assembly GCA_019787425.1. Lineage (NCBI taxonomy): Eukaryota > Metazoa > Cnidaria > Anthozoa > Scleractinia > Merulinidae > Platygyra > Platygyra sinensis. Next base: position 15,140 of record JAHPZR010042607.1, on the reverse strand, counting down.
CATAAAAATTATCTATGACATGTTGACGGTCCCCAGAGCTTGGACACCCTGTGGACACACTGCAACTCATCAGTGAATGCCGTGAACCGTGTTTCAGTGCTGTCTACATCGGCACATAAACTGAGTCTTTAACGAAAGAGATAAAATACAGTATCACCGCGAAAGTCACTATATCCAGATTATAAAATCTCAAAATAGTATCTATAAACGTAAAAGCCTTAAAGATTTTTCTCACCTGCAAAGATAGAGCAACGCTTCCGTTCCAAGGTGTGGAAGGACGACGCTCTCGCTCCACGCTTCAATGAGATCGGCAAGGACGAACAACACCAATGTTCTGCGCTCAGTTGAAGTAAGGACGAAAAGATACGAATCTCGCTCCACGGTTGAGGTCAAGGACGAACAGCTACACCCTTGCTACTCGTTTGCAATTGAGGGGAATGCTGCCGGGAAATATAATGGCATCCAACGAACCATGAACGGGAACGTCGAATACCATGCAGATTGACATGCCCGATTTGGATTAGTCAGCGCTGCTGCCTTGTGTGAGCTTCAAGTGATCCAAGGTCCAAATTATGCGTGATCCGCGTGAAAAATAGCGTTCTTTGCATTACAGTTTCTCAGTGGAAGACTCACAAATTGAGCAAAAATCGAGTCTTGGCACCCGCAACTACTTCTAATTCTCTTAAGTTGCCGAAAGCTTTGCTAATTGTTTGTATCAGCTTATATGTCAACAGAGGGCAAAAGTTTTCTATTGCTTATTAAGAACAATAAAGTTTTTTACTTTCCAATCCTTTTGAACGCTGCCTGTCCATATCGCTAGAGCAATTCCACCTATATGAGTTATTACGATGTTATGAACATAAGGTAGAATGTTTCACTATTCAGCTTCCATTTGTCGGATTGACCAGCTAGTGTGAGTCCGAGGATAACAATCACTCTTGAAACAGTCTCAGAACGATGCTCGGCGAGAACCATTGGCATTAAAACAAATCACATGATGAGTAAATCGAGCTCCCTCCTCCGTAAGAAATTCGATCAGCGACCATTCACTTCGTTCAACCCTGAAACATGTAAACTTCGACTTCAAAACGCAAGCAACTGCGAAAGCTTTACGCATTGATCAATGAATAACAAATGTGCAACACGACGCGGAGGAGTGAAATTCTTCCAGTGCCTGCAACTCGAAAAATTACAATTTTATACCATGTTAACGAGAATTTTCATGGTTTCCTACTCAATCGAAATCCTCATTTGAGAGCCTGACTTGAGCTCCTGGTACTCCAGATCTTACCTTGAAAAAAGTCCTACTTGAAGTCGTGCCTTGATAAACTTGATAGATAATCTTCAGAAACTTGCCATAAACATGTAAACCTATTTTCATAGATTTTAATACGAAGGGACAAACGTGCGAGTGTCTCAGTTCACTGGTTCGGATGGACCTTAGAATCGAGTCCTACGTTCTGCTTTACTTAATCATCAATCAGTTATGTTGGCTGATAACATGTTATAAGTACATTATAAGTAATACTTCCTAAAAAAAATGACCATGTATTCTCGTCTATCAGCTCTTGGCATATCCTTTATACTTTTTTGACACCTTCTAATGGATTTTATTTAAAATAACCAATGGTGAGTCGTCAAGCCTTTGACAATTGACATCTCTACCTTCCGAAGTTTTTGCTAAATAGACCGCTTTCGTTATATTAAAATTCAGCATGCCATGCTGGCAGCGAGGCTTAGACGACACAAACAAAGGAAATTGAAAGCCATATTTATTCATTTCTTTTGTTTGTGTCGTTTAGGCCTCACTATCAATATAAAGAAAGTAGCCTATTGATTTAGTTAAACAGAAACCAAAACAACAACAGCAAGCTTTCTTACCAAATAAAAAGTTTATCTTATTTTACAATTAGAAGAACTAAAAAATTAAGCTAATCGAGCTGAATAAATAAACATAAGTAGTGGAGGAAAAACCCATTAGAAAGCTGTAAAAAAGTCAAATATTAGCAGAAGCTTTGCCAAGTGCACCAGCGGACCGGCTACATTCCCTCCCAGGAAATCGCCCAGTTTAAACTGGGTTGAGGAGTAAGTCACGTCGGGGAACTCAGTTTTGTCCTGTGACTACCATAATGTGAATTATATTCCATCAAATATTTTCGCTCGCGTGCGATTGGTCTAAATACGTCAAGTGACCCAATACTCCCCGGCTAAAACTGGAGGATATCCGAGATAATTAGTAAATAAACCCCTTCAGGCGGCTGGTATGTTGGCTGATAATGTCCGCGGCTGAGAGACTGTCCGAAAAATGAACATTTGGCCGAGAAGCGAAGCTTCGAGGGCAAATGTGAAATTTTGAGGACAATCTCTCAGCCAAGGACATTATCAGCCGACATATCAGCAAGCCAGACAGGGGTTTATTTATTTTATAACCCTCCCATTAATTTTCAGTTCGCAATAAACCGCTCGTAAACTGATGATAAAAAAGCCATTGGTGATCTGATGGCGAATGCGGTGATTGACGTGAGGGAGCAAAGTAAATTTGATTGGTTTAACTAACTTTATTTCCACTGTGATTGGAACAAATTTGACAAGCTGTCAACTGAATTTAATTCTCGTAACGCCCCTTGGATCAAAAACTCGAAAACTTAGCGCTTTTGGTTCATATATTCCGACGTACTGTTCATAAACTTGACTAGAAAGAAATGTATTTCAGTCTCAGAATTTACATCTGTGAAACACGGAATGTGTAAAATCTGTAGCACTTGAAGGTGGACCGATTTTTCGTCGCTCTCTCGCTTGAAATGAAGTACTTCAGCCGGTTGTTGTTGTTTTGAGCTAAAGGTCACTGGGGTTTCATCTCGCGTTGGTTTTCACGGCCTCTCTTTCCGAAGTAGAGAATGGTGTTAAACCATGCCGAATTTGCAAAACTTTCTGGAGCATTCAGACCAAGCTGCGACTGTATGGTTTTCCTTCCACTGAATTTTCTGGTTTCTGCCTAAAAAAGGTTTCAACATGGTTCAAGTGCAACTGGAATTTTTGTCTCCTTCCTCCACGCTAAAGTCGGACGCGAACGGTTGGTTTATTTTATAGTTAGTTATCACATTGTATTAAATCTTTATTTTGTAAAATGAATCGGTTTAAATTTACGTAGGACTAAATATTAAAAGTCTACTCGTGACTTTCTCCACCTTCAAAGACATTGACAGCGTATTTTGGTGACTTTATTGTACTTTCCGGAACAGCACTTGCCATCAGCTTTTTAATGTAATCATCGCTAGACTCAGTAACACCAGTTTGGTTTCCTTCCATATTAAATAAGAGAAAAGAAAAGTTGAAATTCTTGGGCTGACTGTTTTTCCTCGACGGAAACAATCAGAGGACAAATATCGACGCGGGCGGGGGTTATTGCGTGATACCTGTCCGGCAATTTAGATCACGTGACGTAAAGTAGCCAATAAAATCAATCAAAAATTAATGGGTGGGTTAGCATCACCCAACTAGTCGACTAATACAAATCCTGCATTTCAATTGGCTACGCTACTCGAGGACTATAACTAATAGTCCTCTAGTAGCGTAGCCAATTGAAATGCAGGATTTGTATTAGTCGACTAGTTGGGTGATGCTAACCCACCCATTAATTTTTGATTGATTTTATTGGCTACTTTACGTCACGTGATCTAAATTGCCGGACAGGTATCACGCAATAACCCCCGCCCGCGTCGATATTTGTCCTCTGATTGTTTCCGTCGAGGAAAAACAGTCAGCCCAAGAATTTCAACTTTTCTTTTCTCTTATTTAATATGGAAGGAAACCAAACTGGTGTTACTGAGTCTAGCGATGATTACATTAAAAAGCTGATGGCAAGTGCTGTTCCGGAAAGTACAATAAAGTCACCAAAATACGCTGTCAATGTCTTTGAAGGTGGAGAAAGTCACGAGTAGACTTTTAATATTTAGTCCTACGTAAATTTAAACCGATTCATTTTACAAAATAAAGATTTAATACAATGTGATAACTAACTATAAAATAAACCAACCGTTCGCGTCCGACTTTAGCGTGGAGGAAGGAGACAAAAATTCCAGTTGCACTTGAACCATGTTGAAACCTTTTTTAGGCAGAAACCAGAAAATTCAGTGGAAGGAAAACCATACAGTCGCAGCTTGGTCTGAATGCTCCAGAAAGTTTTGCAAATTCGGCATGGTTTAACACCATTCTCTACTTCGGAAAGAGAGGCCGTGAAAACCAACGCGAGATGAAACCCCAGTGACCTTTAGCTCAAAACAACAACAACCGGCTGAAGTACTTCATTTCAAGCGAGAGAGCGACGAAAAATCGGTCCACCTTCAAGTGCTACAGATTTTACACATTCCGTGTTTCACAGATGTAAATTCTGAGACTGAAATACATTTCTTTCTAGTCAAGTTTATGAACAGTACGTCGGAATATATGAACCAAAAGCGCTAAGTTTTCGAGTTTTTGATCCAAGGGGCGTTACGAGAATTAAATTCAGTTGACAGCTTGTCAAATTTGTTCCAATCACAGTGGAAATAAAGTTAGTTAAACCAATCAAATTTACTTTGCTCCCTCACGTCAATCACCGCATTCGCCATCAGATCACCAATGGCTTTTTTATCATCAGTTTACGAGCGGTTTATTGCGAACTGAAAATTAATGGGAGGGTTATAAAATAAATAAACCCCTGTCTGGCTTGCTGATATGTCGGCTGATAATGTCCTTGGCTGAGAGATTGTCCTCAAAATTTCACATTTGCCCTCGAAGCTTCGCTTCTCGGCCAAATGTTCATTTTTCGGACAGTCTCTCAGCCGCGGACATTATCAGCCAACATACCAGCCGCCTGAAGGGGTTTATTTACTAATTATCTCGGATATCCTCCAGTTTTAGCCGGGGAGTATTGGGTCACTTGACGTATTTAGACCAATCGCACGCGAGCGAAAATATTTGATGGAATATAATTCACATTATGGTAGTCACAGGACAAAACTGAGTTCCCCGACGTGACTTACTCCTCAACCCAGTTTAAACTGGGCGATTTCCTGGGAGGGAATGTAGCCGGTCCGCTGGTGCACTTGGCAAAGCTTCTGCTAATATTTGACTTTTTTACAGCTTTCTAATGGGTTTTTCCTCCACTACTTATGTTTATTTATTCAGCTCGATTAGCTTAATTTTTTAGTTCTTCTAATTGTAAAATAAGATAAACTTTTTATTTGGTAAGAAAGCTTGCTGTTGTTGTTTTGGTTTCTGTTTAACTAAATCAATAGGCTACTTTCTTTATATTGATAGTGAGGCCTAAACGACACAAACAAAAGAAATGAATAAATATGGCTTTCAATTTCCTTTGTTTGTGTCGTCTAAGCCTCGCTGCCAGCATGGCATGCTGAATTTTAATATAACGAAAGCGGTCTATTTAGCAAAAACTTCGGAAGGTAGAGATGTCAATTGTCAAAGGCTTGACGACTCACCATTGGTTATTTTAAATAAAATCCATTAGAAGGTGTCAAAAAAGTATAAAGGATATGCCAAGAGCTGATAGACGAGAATACATGGTCATTTTTTTTAGGAAGTATTACTTATAATGTACTTATAACATGTTATCAGCCAACATAACTGATTGATGATTAAGTAAAGCAGAACGTAGGACTCGATTCTAAGGTCCATCCGAACCAGTGAACTGAGACACTCGCACGTTTGTCCCTTCGTATTAAAATCTATGAAAATAGGTTTACATGTTTATGGCAAGTTTCTGAAGATTATCTATCAAGTTTATCAAGGCACGACTTCAAGTAGGACTTTTTTCAAGGTAAGATCTGGAGTACCAGGAGCTCAAGTCAGGCTCTCAAATGAGGATTTCGATTGAGTAGGAAACCATGAAAATTCTCGTTAACATGGTATAAAATTGTAATTTTTCGAGTTGCAGGCACTGGAAGAATTTCACTCCTCCGCGTCGTGTTGCACATTTGTTATTCATTGATCAATGCGTAAAGCTTTCGCAGTTGCTTGCGTTTTGAAGTCGAAGTTTACATGTTTCAGGGTTGAACGAAGTGAATGGTCGCTGATCGAATTTCTTACGGAGGAGGGAGCTCGATTTACTCATCATGTGATTTGTTTTAATGCCAATGGTTCTCGCCGAGCATCGTTCTGAGACTGTTTCAAGAGTGATTGTTATCCTCGGACTCACACTAGCTGGTCAATCCGACAAATGGAAGCTGAATAGTGAAACATTCTACCTTATGTTCATAACATCGTAATAACTCATATAGGTGGAATTGCTCTAGCGATATGGACAGGCAGCGTTCAAAAGGATTGGAAAGTAAAAAACTTTATTGTTCTTAATAAGCAATAGAAAACTTTTGCCCTCTGTTGACATATAAGCTGATACAAACAATTAGCAAAGCTTTCGGCAACTTAAGAGAATTAGAAGTAGTTGCGGGTGCCAAGACTCGATTTTTGCTCAATTTGTGAGTCTTCCACTGAGAAACTGTAATGCAAAGAACGCTATTTTTCACGCGGATCACGCATAATTTGGACCTTGGATCACTTGAAGCTCACACAAGGCAGCAGCGCTGACTAATCCAAATCGGGCATGTCAATCTGCATGGTATTCGACGTTCCCGTTCATGGTTCGTTGGATGCCATTATATTTCCCGGCAGCATTCCCCTCAATTGCAAACGAGTAGCAAGGGTGTAGCTGTTCGTCCTTGACCTCAACCGTGGAGCGAGATTCGTATCTTTTCGTCCTTACTTCAACTGAGCGCAGAACATTGGTGTTGTTCGTCCTTGCCGATCTCATTGAAGCGTGGAGCGAGAGCGTCGTCCTTCCACACCTTGGAACGGAAGCGTTGCTCTATCTTTGCAGGTGAGAAAAATCTTTAAGGCTTTTACGTTTATAGATACTATTTTGAGATTTTATAATCTGGATATAGTGACTTTCGCGGTGATACTGTATTTTATCTCTTTCGTTAAAGACTCAGTTTATGTGCCGATGTAGACAGCACTGAAACACGGTTCACGGCATTCACTGATGAGTTGCAGTGTGTCCACAGGGTGTCCAAGCTCTGGGGACCGTCAACATGTCATAGATAATTTTTATGGAGAGGAATACAGAGAAGCTAAAACTACCTAGAATCGATCTGAAGCGCCATCAAACGCCATAAAAACACAAGTTATACACACAACAAGAAAATATAAGTCGATTTTATTATTTTCCCCCTTATTTTGAACTTAACTATTTTGTACGATCATTTATTTCCCCACGCAAACTCTTATAATAACGCTGTAACGCAATGTCATGTTGACGGTTCCCAGGGCCTGGGCTACCTGTAGTGTGTCCTCAACCAGAATAAAGAGCTAACCTAACGTCCAGCCAAATCTCAGAAACTCTGCTTGCAATGGAGAACTTTACAATATACAACGTCTGGATACAGGAGACCACGCAACGAATAATTAAGAGGCTGTCTCTCTAAAAACCGACCACTGATTTTACTTCGAAAATTCGATTTTTCTCATAAGCTGGGATTTTAAAGCCTTTACCTAGTTAATCACTAAAATGAGTTTCATTTGATTAAAAATTGTAATTGAATTTTCCTAGGCTTAGTTAAAGTTCGGTCCGCTGGACTCAAGTTTCATGCCGGCCGAAACTGGACAAATAGCACATATTGCCGTCGCTCTAAAACAATTAATATTCGCTCAAAAGTCCCAATTCATTTTTTAAACTATAGACATGTCACAACAGTTTGTTTAGCCATGTTTCAATTATAATTCAATGTTGTTCCTTCAACGGCTGAAAGGCAGATTTTCTACCCGTTAAATCGAGTTTTGAACCAAACACGAAAATAGCGCTACTTTGAAGGCACGTTTTAAAAATGTGGCACCTGTTTGAAACCGCTTAACTACATGAATAGAAAGTATAAAATGACACTTAATTCAAAACAATAATATAATTTGTCTGCCCACTAGGTTTTCAGAACTAACGACCGCTTAAAGTTCGGGAAATTTTGAAAATACTTCAGTGAGTAACTGCATACTCGCCTTCGTGAAGTGCTCCTATAAATTCACCTAAATCTCTTACCTGGCTTTAAGATTAAAGTTTTGGTCCTTTGTAGCAATCCTTGAATCCTAGGTAGCATTAAAACTGCCAGCTTTTCCTTCCAGCAGTAGGTTTGTATACAAGGTACATTTATACGTTCCTGATCTGTGTCTAGCTCGAGCGCAGGATTCGGGTGGACACTTTGCTACATTTAGACTGGATTGTTTGTCCCCCCAAACCTCGACTCGGTAGCCATTCGTTTGTTGGAATGCGGGAAAGGGCTTAATCAACTGGATTGTTGCGTTGTGAATGGGATGCGGCCCTTTGCAGTTTACGATCACATGGTACAAAAAACCGCCATGCTGGAGAGCAAACCGGCCCACTGAGGACCTCCAAAAACAAAAGATATATTTAGTTAACGTTGCTTTGTTTTGGACCGGTCCCAGGTGGGCAGTTTGCTCTCCACAGCATGGCGGTTTTTTTGTACCATGTGATCGTAAACGTGCAAAGGGCCCATTGGCCACCCGTAATGAGAATCGAAAGCATGGACGTTTCAGAGCCCTTCGGAGCAAATCGAGAAATAGGCCACGTTCGAGATACTCAAATATTCCCAACATGGTCAAGAAATGATTGACAGTGTCATATGTCACGTGTTTTGGACCACATGCTTTCGCAAGCTAGCTAGGTTTCGTTTTTTCTTTGCAATCTTGTATGATTCTCGCTTACTTATGGTGGAATGTGAACCGAACGATTAAACAAGTTAAATATGGTGGTGGACGAACTCGAATTATTTGACATGGCGCCCAACGTGGGGCGGTGAACACACAATCGACGAATGAGCGAGGAATTAGCGCGGTCTCGCGCTAAACGAGGTGGTAATCGAACTGTATTAACGAAGCTTGCGAACGAAGCCCATGATTTGCTGAAAGAGGAGGAGTTGAATCGACCACGATTGAAAACCCTGGCTGAATCGTTATTAGAGAAGTTGGAAATTGTGAAATCCCTAGACGAAGCGATTCTCGAAACGTGTAAGGTCGAAGACATCGAACGGGAAATAGAAGAATCGCACGAAATTAACGAAAGAGCGTTGGAAATACGACGAAGGATCATGGATGCGTTAGCCGCTGTCGAGACGGGCCCCGACAAGCCCGACAGCAAAGAAATTGGTGGAATTAATGTGCCTTTGGTGTCCCTTGAATCGCCTCCTATTTCTGGAGATCAACAAGCAAATGTAACGTTAAATTTGGATTCTGGAAGTCCCTCAATTCATGTGCCGGGGAGCTCGAACGCTAACACAGGACACGCTGGAAACACGCAATCGCCGGGGAGCTCGAATGCGAACACACTACACGCTGGAAACATGCAATTATCGGGGAGCACTGATCATGCAGGTATGGTTCAACAAACTAACTTTAGCTCGTTAGCTAATCCAAAGGCAAAGTTACCTAAGCTCGTTTTACCGAAGTTTAGAGGTGAAATTACTCAATGGCAGACTTTCTGGGACAGCTTTAACAGTTCCATTCACGTAAATCCTCATCTAAGCCCGATCGATAAATTCAATCATTTGTACTCGTTGTTGGAAGGTCAAGCAGCTCGCGCTATACAAGGATTGACTCGAACAGACGCGAATTATCAATCGGCTATTGAAATTTTGCAGAATCGGTTTGGAAGGCCTCAAAACATAATTTCAACGCACATGGATGAGTTGCTGAAAATTCCTGCGTGTACTAGCGACAAGGCTTCACAGCTCCGATTCGTGTATGACAAGATTAGCGTAAACGTGCGCGGTCTGGAGTCCCTTGGTGTCAGTTCTAGCCAATATGGAAGCTTGTTAATTCCAGTGATTATGTCCAAATTACCACAAGAAGTACGAATTCAGGTCGCTAGAAACACGGCTCAAGAGGTCTGGCAAATGTCTGACATATTGGATGTGATTCGGCAGGAAGTCGAGGCTCGAGAGATTAGCGAAGGTGTAAGGGTGAACTCTGACAAATCTAAACAAACATTCAATCAGATGAAAACACCTTCTGCTGCCGCTCTTATCGCTAACGAAAACACACGACCCTCGCCGGCTGGAACCCAAATTAAATGTGCTTATTGTCGTGGCGGTCATTACTCAGCCTCTTGTGATCGTGTTACCGACCTGCAAGCTCGTTTGGAAATTCTCCGAAAGAATCGAAGATGTTTTGTTTGCTTGCGATTCGGTCATCAAAGCAGTTCATGTAATTTGGACTGTCGGCGTTGCCATGGAAAAACATCATCAGTCTCTCTGTCGGCAGACGAATTCACCGAGAGAGTCATCTACCCCAAACGAGTATTCGCAGAACACGCAGACTCTTGTGAGTCACGTAACAAACAGTCACGCAATGGATGATCGCACAATAAATGGTCACGCAATGGATGGTCACGTAATGGATTGTCACGTAATGGATGGTCAAGCAATGGATGGTAATGCAATGGATGGTCACACAATGGATGGTCAAGCAATGGATGGTCAAACAATGGATGGTCACGCAGCGAACACACAACCTCAGAAAATTACAACCGCCAGTTCTGAAACGAAGGGACACGTTTTATTGCAAACTGCAACTGCATTCGCAACAAATCAAGATGGGTCAAAATCCACAAGGGTGAAAATACTGTTCGACTGTGGAAGCCAGCGTTCGTATTTAACTGATAGTCTTAAGTCTAGGCTTAGCCTAAAACCCACAAGGACGGAAAACCTTCACCTCAACACATTTGGAGAAAGGAACTTTCGAAAACAAAAATGTGATGTTGTAACTTTGCATCTTCAGAGCCGCAATGACGAGACTGTGAAGATCTCTGTCCTTAGTTTTCCTGCCATTTGTTCTCCGCTCCCGACAAGAGTAGACGCAAGCAGCTACCCGCATTTGCAGGGATTGCAATTAGCAGACTGCTCCGACTCCCAAGATTCGATTGATGTCCTTATTGGATCTGACCATTACTGGGACTTCGTAACCAATGAAATCGTTCGTGGAGACTTTGGTCCTACTGCAATCAATAGTAAATTCGGATGGCTGCTCTCAGGTCCAACGGAGTTCGCTACTAGTTCCGAAACAACTGTGGCAAATCTGATCATATCGGGCAACAGCAATGGTTTGTTCGACCACACCCAAGACCCCCTCGTTGACACTTTGAAGCAGTTCTGGGAGACCGAATCTATCGGAATAAAGGGAGAATTGGAATGCGAGCAGTCGAGCGATTGTTTCAATGACAATGTGCGATTTAATGGTGAACGTTACGAAGTGGAACTCCCGTGGAAGGAGAATCGTCCTGTCATATCGAGTGATTACGAACTGTGTGTTAACCGTCTCAGATCTCTACAACGAAGATTGTTGAAGGAACCAGAGTTAATTCAGGAATACCATCGAATCATTGAAGATCAAATTAGCCAGGGAATTGTGGAAAAGGTCCCCGCAGAGCAAGGCGAAGTCAACGAAAGCGAAACTGTGCATTATTTACCGCACCATGGTGTGGTCCGAAGAGATCGAGAAACGACGAAGTTGAGAATTGTGTATGACGGATCAGCTAAGCCACCTGGACGCAATCACTCCTTGAACGATTGTCTTCAAACTGGTCCTAATTATACACCACAGTTGTTTGACACTCTTGTTAAATTTCGCTGGCACAAAATTGGTCTGATAGCCGATATCGAGAAGGCCTTTCTGATGGTTGGAATTAGCGAAACCGACAAGGATATGCTGAGATTTTTGTGGTTTAAGGATCCTGGCGACCTAAATTCCGAAATTGAACATTTGAGATTCACTAGACTGGTGTTTGGACTGAGACCATCGCCAGCCATTTTAGGATCGACGATTCGACACCATTTAGATACGCAACTATCAGAGGAGTTCAACATGGAATTAATCGAGCGTTTAAAGAATTCCCTGTATGTGGATGATCTCGTTACCGGAGAAGCGAACGACAATGAGGTGTTGGATTTGTACTCGAAGTCCAAATCAATTATGCAGCGAGGTGGATTCAATTTGCGAAAATGGAACACTAACTCGACCGTTGTACGAGAGGCAATCAACCGATCAACCGAGGGAGTGACGCCCCCATCTATATCTGAAGACGCGAAGTCCGTCACCGAAGAAGATGAATCTTATGCAAAGGCCACAACAGGACCACCAGTTAATGACGACAAGACCGCTGACAGCAATATTGTCAAGGTGTTGGGCTCAATTTGGAATATTGCAACCGATGAGTTCACGTTCGACTTGTCAGATCTTTCAGAGCAAGCTAAACTGCTTCCGACTACAAAGCGATCGTTGCTGAAGATCTCTGCTAAACTATTTGATCCGCTTGGACTGTTGAGCCCATTTACTATACAGTGGAAGGTCTTATTTCAAGTGCTGTGTAATGAGCGCACCGATTGGGATGAACAATTGAGTGACGAACACTTGAAGAGATGGAATTCACTCATCGCCGAACTTCAAACACTGAACAATGTTCGCATACCGAGATGTTACTTTGACAGCCATTCAGCAAGTTTGCTGAAATCAGCGCAACTTCACTGTTTCAGCGATGCATCTGAAAGAGCATACGCAGCAGTCATTTATCTTCGCTCGCTTTACGAGGATGGCCATGTGGAAGTCAATCTAATCGCATCGAAGACCAAGATCGCACCGTTAAAGAAACAGAGCATTCCCAGGCTTGAGTTACTCGGCGCTACGATTCTAGCACGACTGGCTATAACTGTGCAGAACGCCTTGCCCCAGAAGTTAGAAACTGTGTACTGGGTCGATTCCATGACCGTCTTATGCTGGATCAGGAATACCAGGCCATGGAAACAGTATGTCATGAGCAGGGTGCAAGAGATCCGTGAGAGCACCACTCCAGCATCTTGGAATTTCTGTCCTGGCGAACAGAACCCAGCCGATATCCCTTCACGTGGATTGACAGCGAGCGAACTGGTTAGCGAGGATAAATGGTGGAAGGGTCCAGAATTTCTGTACAATGTTGAAGAAGAATGGCCGCGTGAGGACAACGCCCACTCCGAGAACGAACATGCCATGAAAGAAATCGTGAAGAATCCTGCAACTATTACACACGTTTTGGTCGGTGGTGAACAAGTGCGACAGACTGGCTTACATCAAATCATTGATGCTAACCGCTACAGTAGCTTGATAAAATTGTTACGGGTCACTGCATACGTCCTTCGATTTACGAGGAGATCAAAGGATAAGAAAGATCCCGAATTGAACGCAGAAGAAATCCGATTTGCCGAAGAACTGTGGATTAAGTCCATACAGAACCAATCATTTCCAGAAGAAGTGTGCCATTTGATGTCGACAGGAAAAACGCCTGCTCCAATTCTTGTGCGACAGTTTGACCTCTACATAGACGAGAGAGGTATCGTGCGATGCAAGGGTAGAATTCAGAACTGTTCACTCAATCAAGAGGCCAAAACTCCAATTTTGTTGCCTTCGAAACATCATGTGGTGGATTTGATTGTCGGTGACAATCACCAGCGGATGCTGCACAGCGGAGTAAACACAACGTTGACGTCTGTGAGAGAGCGGTTTTGGATATTGCAAGGAAGACAAGCTGTCAAAAGGTGCCTAAGAAGATGCGTGACATGCAGAAAGGGGCAGGGACAGCCATTCCCACTACCACAGACACCCGATTTACCCGAAGAACGAGTTTCTGATTGTCCACCTTTCACACACACAGGTGTGGACTTCGCAGGTCCTTTATACACGACAGATAAAGGTGGAACAAACACAGATGAAGCTAGGGCATACGTTTGCCTGTTTACTTGCGCCTCCACTAGAGCCTTACACTTGGAGCTAACAAGACGACTAAGTGCCGAAGCCTTTCTTTTGGCTTTTCGTCGATTTTCTAGTAGAAGAGGTTTGCCAGCCACATTACTATCGGACAATGCCAAGACATTCAAGTCTGCTTCAAAGGAAGTTGTGAAATTAGCAAGAGCTCAAGAAGTTTTACATTACTTGGCAAACAACGGTGTAACGTGGAAATTTATTGTTGACAAAGCTCCATGGTGGGGAGGATTCTGGGAACGCTTAGTTCAGACCGTAAAAAGACCGCTCAAGAAAGTGATCGGACGGAGCTGTCTGAGTTTCGAAGAGCTCAGTACCCTACTGACGGAAGTGGAATGTGTCGTTAATGCTAGACCTCTAGCATACGTTTACGATGACTTGGACGGTGTGAATTTTGCGCTAACTCCTTCACACTTGATCAATGGTCGACGCTTGCAGAACACTCCCAATTCAAGCCACTTTGAGATTGTTAGCACCCATGACACGCTGACGCGACGATCGCAGCACCAGAAACGCCTGCTGAATCAGTTTACATCTGCCTGGAGAAAGGAGTATTTGGTCAACTTACGCGAAACGCACGCTACGAATTCGAGGAGAAAGGGAGAGAATCCGAAAATTGCTGTTGGTGACGTAGTACTGCTTCAGAATGATTCGACCAAGAGAGCACTGTGGAAATTAGCGATCGTCAAGGAATTGCTAGCAGGAACTGACGGCCAGGTCAGAGCGGCAGTTGTGCAGGTAGCAGATACTGGAAACTTACTCAAAAGGAGTGTCAAGCATTTGATTCCCATCGAAGTGAGGGCCAACGTTGACCCATTGCCACAGCCCGAGAGTTCAGTTCGGTCTGAACAAGGAACAGTAACTGTTAACAGCAGACCTCGAAGGAGGGCGGCGATTGATGGAGAAATTCTACGTAGACTGAGATCATAAGAACTTTGACTATTTGAAAGTTGCTGAACGTTTCGTGTTTCAATTTTCTCGAACTTCGCAGTATGTTGTAATGGAAATGAGACCACAAGTGGTCTTCAAGAACACATTAATTTGCGAGCTCAGTTTGTTGTATTTGTTTTGTTATTTCACAAGTACATCTGTATCACTAAGTGTGAACAGATGCGGGGAGTGTAAGAAATGATTGACAGTTCATAGTCACGTGTTTTGGACCACATGCTTTCGCAAGCTAGCTAGGTTTCGTTTTTCTTTGCAATCTTGTATGATTCTCGCTTACTTATGGTGGAATGTGAACCGAACGATTAAACAAGTTAAATATGGTGGTGGACGAACTCGAATTATTT
>JAHPZR010042606.1:12500-13739 GCA_019787425.1 Platygyra sinensis | reverse complement strand
CCAGCACTTTCATCTAAAATCAAAAACCGAAAATAAAAGCCCTCACTGAAAAAGCTTTGGCAGTCTTCAGAATCTCTCTTTCTGTTATTTACTTTTTGTACATCTAAACTTGTTTTACTTTTCAAAGTTCTTTCTGCTTATTGACTCATTAGTACATAACTCAACATAGTCTAAAAGATTGCTTATTATTTTTGTAAATCGGCTCTGTAGACCTAAAGCAATTTGAAGCTAGAAAAAATTGCACAAAATGTTTGCTTAAAAGAAACACCACATTTCAGAGTTACTTTTAAACTGCCATTATCAGAATTAACATTGGTGTAGGCACAATGGCACCGCATTTTACAACCAAACAAATGTGAACGGAGCGAGTGAGCAAAGTATTATTCCCACAATGATCCAGTCTAGGTTCAAAGTCCACAAGATATTATCCCAACCCTGTGATATTTGAGACATAGTCGATACCACTCAAATAACGGCTGCTAAACAGACTAGGCTTGTCATTCATTCCTCTAAAGGGAAGGGTAGAATGCTATATAAGTTGTTTCTTGGAATTACAGTTCTAGTGTGACTGCAGGGTGTGACTTCCTTGACAAAACCAGAAAAGCTGTACTGAATGCATTGGACAGAAAAATCCAAAACTGCAATCATTGTTGACAAAAATTGAAAACCAAAGACTAAATTGGGGAACACCCATAAACCGCACAAGACACCAAAAACTGAAATACTGCAGTTTTTAAGTGCAAAAGTCAAAAAAACTGAACCAAAAATTGGCCACAGTTGCAAAACTGAAAATCTCAACACCCCCCTCCTTCCACTGTTGGCATTTGTTCACATCAAGTTGTTCCTGGTGAAAGTGTATCCCTACCTCTGAAATTTTGCTCAAATGTTAAGTTGAGAAACCTTCGACTCTCCTGTTATATACCAGTCAATTCCAAAACCGCCCATCCCCCCCCCTGGGGGGGGGGGGGGGGGGACATGGGCGGTTTTGGAATTGACCAGTACATTACCAAACACTTGTCAGGGTTGCTTTTAGCAAAAACGTCTGTTGGTGGGGGATCAGGAATCCTAACCCAGACTTACCTGATAATCACTTTTTGCTTTATTTCTCTCCCCCTCCCACCTTTTTAGCATCAGGTCGAGGTGCCACGCACCTCACGGTTGACATTTTGTTACAACTGCACACTTCTAGGCATTCACCATACACGGCAGCTGCGATTAGCGTAGCCAATAAGAGAACAG
>JAHPZR010042606.1:0-7500 GCA_019787425.1 Platygyra sinensis | reverse complement strand
GATTGATTGATTGATTGATTGATTGATTTAGTACGAGAGATCTCTTTATGCAGCTTTATGAGGGAACATTTATGAGTGAACCAAGCTTTCATCGAGGAACATGCTATATCAACTGAGCTATCTAATGTTAATCGAGAGAAGCATAAACTAAAGTCTCATCTTGTATGTAGACGCGATCGTGAATCAAGCAGAATACAAACACGAAGTTTTAAAAGTCTAAGCAGAAAGGTTAGAGAATTTGTCTATGCACGTATAATTAACAATTATCCTGCGAAATCGCGCGGAATATCGTCTGATACTTAGCCGACGAGGCCGTAGGCCGAGTCGGCTAAAATCAGACGATATTCCGCGAGATTGAGCAGGATAATTGTTTTATTATTCAACAAATTGATAACAAAATTGATTTCCAAGCTCGTAACATTTTTAAACCTTTCTGTCGACATTTTTTCACTTCACTTTTTCTTCCCACGTACGAAGCTACGTATATCGCCGGATATCTGTTACCTACGAATGACAGATATCGAGAGCATCATGACCATATTTGGATAGTGTTACAATTTGTTGAATTTTTTTGCGTGTATACCCATGTCATCTACATTGTACTGTTTATATCTAAATGCTAAAAATATATTTAGGGAAACGAAGTTTAACCTCGCCTAATGGATCAAAATAATATTGTTCGTATGAATTCTTTTTGAAAGCGTGGAGCTGGAGCTCATTCGTTTTGCCGATGTTTGTACATGTTCCGAAATGAATATGTAATTAGTGGCGTGTAGCTTAACACTCCGGAAAGTACTTCGCGAGTAGACTCTGTGACCCCCTTTCCGCAGTATGATTTCATCCCGCACTTAGGTTTGCTTCCGATTTAAGCACTCCATTTTGCTTGCGTTTAACCAAACCCGGAAAAACGTCTTCCCACTACATAACAAATGTGTTTTCCCCTTACTGTATACATAAATAAATAACCCTGCATCTCTAGCATACCGAGATAAAAACAGTTACTAGGGTAAGTGGGGTGGGGGGGGGGGGGGGACAGGGGGGTCAGAACCTCCCGCCTCCCGTACCCTGCGTCTCCGCTTCCCGTACCTTTATCTCCCGCCTCCCGCCCTTTACCGTGCTGCTCCCGTCCCGTGATTTGAAATCGCCTGCTCGTTTCTCACTTTTTTGCGACACGTGCACTCATGCCGCTTGACATTTTATGACCTATATGATGTAAGGCCATCCTTTTTTTTCTTCGTTTACTGTCGAATACGTTTTCTGATTTTGGGTTGGTCGGTCGGAAAAGAGAAAAAAAAAGCCGAAAAAAAAGGAGAAGTCTAGAACTAGGAGACCAGACTTTAGCATAATATCTGCGGAGCCTGGAAACGACAAGACGAGGTTACAAAGTTGACATTAGGACAATGGAGGAAGAAAAGATTGACGTCGTAATTAAGGTCATTCCACTGAACTAGAGCCTGCACTGAGATTTTTGTCAAACTTTGCCTGTTGATTGTTTATATTATAGAAACTTAAATTTTTAAATAAAAAGGAGGGGTCCCCATCCCATGCCCATGCATGTTCGTTTAGGAGCAACAGCACCTCGTTTATACCCCATACAGGGTTCGTACAGGTCATGGAAAACCTGGAAAGTCATGGAATTTAAGAATTTATTTCCAGACCTGGAATGTCATGGAATTTAATTGTTGGTCCTTGAAAGTCATGGAAAATTAAAGTTCTGTTTGATAGGTTATTTACTGCGGATTACAAGGCAAGGACAATGTAAAACTTGAAAAGGTCATGGAAGAAGTCATGGGAAGTCAGAGAATTTGAAGAGCTCAAAACAGTACGAACCCTGCCTTAAATTCCTATAATAGCACCATGATTATAGTCACGATTGCTTACTAAATTCACGTTTCTGACGATTGTTTCTTTTTCTATCGGCGGGTCTAAAACACAGCTCACGGATCATTGTTTCACCAATACTGGAACAACCCTAACCCCTTCCTAATCCTAAACTTAGGCCTAAATACTACACTAAGACAACTTTTTGGCCTAAATACTGCATTAAGGCAATGTTTAGTAAAGGTTTAGGGTTGTTCCAGTATTGGTGAAACAATGACCTCTGTTTTGTGACCTGTGTTTTAGAATCGCCTTTTTTCTACACTGAGAATTAGTCCAAATTTATTTTAAATCAGGAGAGAAATTTATTACTCAATTCAAAACAAAAGAAAAAAAATGATAGGTCACTGTACTCGTCTTCGAGAAAATGACGATTTCCCTCTATGGCGAGGTCCAACCGTAAACAAAAGGCTACCATTTTTTTACTGCTGATCTCGCCTGAAATTATCCACAGCAGTGCCAGCACAAAACATTGTCAGCATTTCCGATTAAAGGGACGACTTCTTGAAATTATGTAATTGTAGAAGTCTTCATTAAGAAATCAGTCACAACATATGTGTGGCTTTACAATCGATGGCAAACTAAGCTAAGCTGATAAACCATTCAATTTTTACGATAACTGCAGAAATTCACGCGCGCTCATTGGCTAATTTTTATTGTCCATATGCGGACATACACATGAATTCAAAATTCATGCGACGCGTCAGCGAGCGAGAGCGGGCAATTCGACAATTTGTTATCGTAAAAAACAAATTGATGTCAGTTTTTAATGCGCCTGTCCTGTTATTGCTAATGAATTTCGTCATCACATTGTCAAAGTAGTCTGCGGATCCACTCGGCTATCGCCTCGTGGATCCACAGCTACTTTGACAATGTGATGACGAAATTCATGATCAATAACAGGACAGACGCATAAAAAACTGACGTCAATTTGTTAAATGTGATTGCCTTCACAACTTTTTTTTTTTTTGAAAACGCGAAAATCTGGGTCGGGTCGGACGACGGTAAACAGAGAAAAAAGGGGAAGGCCTAACCACTGTAAACGGGTTTACTATTTCACCGAAGTAAGCCTGTTTTTTTCAGTTCAAGCGCAAATTTTCGTTTGCTCGTTTGCTGGGAAGTCTCAATAGTGACTGAGAAGACGTTAAATGCAAGTCAAATATAATTAAGGTTGATGTTTTTGAAAGTTATTCTAACGTATTGTTAAATTAAAATAATTAGCATTTCGCATTTCTCTCCCGCTTCCCGCCCTCTTAGAACTCCCGCTTCCCGCCTTTTCGTCTCCCGCTTCCCGCCCTTCTCCCTCTCCCAGCCTCCCGCCCCCTAATCTCCCGGGCTCCCGCCCCCCTGTCCCCCAACAGATCAACCCATAATTACAAAAAAAAGCCTTACCGAAGTGCGTACAACAAAAACAAATCTTTCTCTCCAACTCGAAGCCCGAGTGACCGCAATATAGGCGTCTAGTTTATTTATTAATATGAAACTTGAATATGCGAAAGTGCGTGTTGGCCAAAAGCGAAATTATTTCTTTAATCAAGGCCGAATGTATTTTTATTGTTGGTATTGTACTCGCGGGAAACGTTTGCACATCTCTGATTAAGCTCGCTTTCTTATATTTCAGAATTTAATTTGAATTGCGGTTCATCTTAAAATTCAATTCTTTATCGATACCTTCACACCTGCACGTTGATTTTGCTTTTTGCACCTCTGAGGAGGTCACAATACTGAGTAGTGTACATTGGAGGGACGGTTCATGAATGTGAAGGGGGACAGATTGAATGGCAGTGGCGCTGGCATTCTTTTCCAGCAGATTTTTTCAGTCAGCAATAAAAGCACATTTTAATTTCAAATTCACCCTCAACATATTTTAAATCATCCACCTTCGTATCTCTTCAACTTCATCTAACGCCATTCAACTTATCCACCTTTGTAAGACTCCTTCCATCTAGCTTCATCATGTCTTTCCGCGCAAGGCACTGATTGGCTGATGGTGTCATCTCGCGGATCAACATCTATCGCGTCAAGTGATAGATTTAAACCAATTAAAATCGGAGAAAATTTAGTGGCGAACTATAATTAACAATAGATTATTCCCTCTCGATTTCTATAATAGTTATTCGGCCTTCTGGCCTTCATCACTATCACCTCGTAGAAATCTCGAGCTCATATGTAGTTATATATGTACATTTCGCCGGTAAGGTTATAAAATAGTAAAAGGTAAAAACTGTTAAAATGTTTGACTAAACGTTTTCGATCTTGCGATCATCTTCATGAGTGAAGATATCTGAAGATGATTGCAAGATCGAAAACTTTTAGTCAAACATTTTACAGTTTTACCTTTTACATTTCATAATGTAATTGTTTTAGTAATTCTAACTGAAATTAACGCAATAAAGGGTTTTTCCAATGATTTTTCCCACGCATTATTGAACTGAAACTTGGCACATTTGCAGTTTGGTGTGCGCACGTCTAGCAGAGTACCGCTTTTAAAGTCAAGAACCGTAAATGTGCTTATTTCATGTCTTGCTTTCAAGGAATTTTATTACCCGTTCTATCATCTATAATAGGCCCATTTTTCACGTTCATTTTTCGCATTTGCATACAATGTAATCCACCGTGGAAGCGAGGCAATTACGGGCTATAAACTGCAAAATGGAGCCCCGAAATTGCCTCACATACATTGCTAAATTCATTGGAATGCAAATGAGAAAAGCTAACGTGAAAGAGCTGCTTCCACTTCTAAAACGTCGGACGATAAAGTCTAAAAACATCGCATTTGTCGTGTACTAACCCGCAACCATGTACTCTAGTCTTATGTCTGTGAGCCATTCGATTGCAGCGTTTGGGAAAAGAATTATTAGACTAGCAGAATTTCTATCTAATTAACAATTACTTCCTTTGAAATCGGAGGTGATAGGCCTTTTTGCATACAAACGATCTACATGTTACATAAATCCGCTCCAGCTTGGAGGGCAAAGCTCATTTCTAACTGCTTCTGTCTTGAAACTGGTACCCAGGAACAGACCTCTTCTTACAGCCAATGTCCCTGTTTCGGTTATATAGTACATGACGTGGCACGCGCCGTGCCTTAAATGATAGCGTGCGCACTAGAGAGGCCTAGTAGCAATGAGCGTGAATGTCCTTAAGACCCTTGAACACTTGTCGAAACATTTTGAAGTGATCTTGCTAAGTTTCCTCTAGATAAATGCGAAATTTAGGGACGTATACAGTGGTATAAATCTTTTTTACCTAGAACGGCTGTTTACCATAAGGAGCGTTGGCCAAAACTATGCATTAGTTTTAACATATATAAACGAAACTTTGTAGAAAAGCTTTGAAGACATGCACAACTCGATTTGCATAATTAGTTGTTAAAGGTTTTGCTTCGAATCGCCATCACAGGCTCATTTATTTCCCTTATGAAACGGAGTATTTTCTAAAACTGTGGTAAATTTTTAGAAAAAAGAACAACCATTGCACCCCTCCCCCGAGATCCAGTCTAATCCCCCGCCCGCTATTTGTGTCTTGTTAAATGCAAGAAGCCAGGATTATGGCTCCTGTAAATGCTTAATACTTCTTGTAACAAACTTTAGGTGCATTTTTTCTCAAATGTCTATTTTTATACCTACTGACTTCACGCCAACATTTCTACTTTGCAAGATATCTAAATCAAATTCTTGAAACTTGGACTAATAAACCACCAATCATGTCGTAATGCAATAAACCAATAGAACTTCCTGTCACGTGACAGGGGATGATTTGTCCAATGGGTGTGGTATAAAATGAGGTTATTTCAAAAGAAAGCCTGTAAAAAAAGCACTTAAAAGAAAAATTAACTGCCAAAATTAAACTCATCACACAGAGCAAAACAAAAACTTACATGATATACTTAATTGACAGTCAAATCTGGTTTTATAAAAGAGGCAGAGAGTGTTGGCGCAATCCTGTAAAACCCTACCTCAAAAGGTTGTGCCATAGCAACCATTTTGAGTAAAGCCTTCACAATTCATTTTTTGTTCGTTAGTGTAATAGCACACAATTGATCCTTTTCACCAAATTTAAACAAACGTTTTGGTCATACATAGGGTACCATACCACTTTGAACCATATAAGCGTGAATCCCTAAGGGGCTAGTAGGCTATTTAAGAATTTGTAATGTCTCTTATGCAAGAGCCACTGGAAGGCATCTCTTTAAAGACTTTGCTTTTGCTGTTTTGCGTGTTGGATACTGAACGAGCGAGCGTTCCCGCTTCGATCTCACAATCCTTCACTGAAGGAGATCCTGTTCATAAGACTGCTTCACGAGCATTGGCTCGACCTTATCCACCGCCAATACTTAAACTTGGGAGTTTTTACTCTCTTCTTTTCTTTAAGTTTGATCAGAAGTCCGCTGCATTCATACGCGATCTCGACGAGAAGCAAGCTGCGACTTCAGTCCCAACTCAAGCTACAAACGTTGGATACCGTTGAGTTCGAGTTCTTTTAACTCTAAGGTACAATACGAGTTCAGCAACTCTGCTGGATGCAATACACGGGGCCTTCAAGACCATCTCAAAGGGAACCTTAAGGAGCCAAGTTATTTCGTTTCGCGGACAAGAACCCCGCCGTTTTGGCAGCCGTTGAAGAGTACGAATCGGACGAACTCGCGGAAGATTCAGAGCCCGGATGAGAAAAAGCTCTGAACAGCCGAAATACTAGCGCTTCCTAAGCTCCAGGAGAAAAAGCGGCAAAATTCGTCCTAGCAGGCTTAACTCTACAGTTACCCGCCATACATACAGTGAAGCTCCATCTCTTCATGGTCCATCCACTGGCAATTGCTTTCTTCTAATCAGCCTTCTTTTTGCGTGCAGTCGCTTTGTTGGACGTCAGCCTAACCAGCAGACATGTGTTTCAGCTGCGGCCAAATAAGTCTCTGCCCAAATCCATCTTCTGCCCAAACCGTTTTAGAGGAACCGCAGCAGCCCCCCCCCCCCCCCCCCCCCCAAGGAAGTAAAATACACACTGAAAGAATATAACACGCTGTAATTTGTAGAGTGGCTGCAGACTACAGAGCACAGTCTGATCCTCTGGCCAACAGCCTGGTTCAGTGGACGAGTCGACTGTGCTTCTACTGTTGCCACCGCCCTACTCACGGTTTCCATACAGTTAGAGTTCTGGGAGAATAACGTTTGTATCTCAATTCCAGTGTTTTGCAGACGTAGCTTGTTGACCATCTTGTATTGTTTATCAGATGTTAGCGCAGCTGGTGTGCTACTTTTATTGCCATTGATGTCATGCCTGTTTCGAATGAAAATTGAGATTCTATGTTGATGAATCAGATCGAGTTCTTCGTTGAGAGAACTCCACTGTATTAGTTTGTCTTTGGAAGGTTTGCAATCTTCTTTTCATGGTGCTCTGCGGTTAGTGATTATTACTGACAACCAAGCTGTTCCTTTGATCCTTGACTCTAGTAGTATGAAACAGCGCTCGCTTCACATTTTGCAGTTGATTTATTTCATACCCGCAGAGAAGATAAAAGAATATCGAGTCTTTGGATACCTCGTTCGTTGAACGCGAAAGCTCTAACTCTTATTGGGTTCCCTGTTCATTGACTATGTTGAACGGGGGGGTTTGTGTATTTTT
>JAHPZR010042602.1:0-31301 GCA_019787425.1 Platygyra sinensis | reverse complement strand
TCCGCTACATGATACTTACTTCGGTTTGTGTTTTATGGTCGATTGTTTTTTTAAACCCAACTTATAACCCAGTCGACCCCACAGTTTGTCTCTGTAATCAGTCCGACAACCCTATTTCCGCCTCATTTCATCACGATCTCTATCTTTTGCCTCTACTTCGTGTTTGTTACGTTTTTTCTCTTGTTTTTTTTGTTTGTTGAGCGGACGTGAGAGAGACGATCGTTGATTTTAGATGATTGCGGATCCCTGGGCGATGGGGTATCCTGATTACTAGAGGACAAACTGTCGACTGGTGTTTAACATCGACCAGAAACAAACCAGAAGTAAGTTCATGATGATTAATCAGAAATAAAACTGGTTGTTTACTGGATACCAGCATCAGCCCTCTCAGCCAATCGTGTGTAAGATAATGATTATAGGTATCACGTTATATTTGTTTGTACTGTGTTTTTAATCACGTTGTCAGATCAAGTGACGACGTGATTTGCCAGTCATACGGCGCTCATAGAATTACAGATTTTTAAAAAATTAATTAGGGTGAGTAAGGTTTATCAATTCAGTGTTTTTCGTCTAGATCTGCCGTGCAACCATGGTAGAGTAGTAATTACCACTGTGTTTTTTTCACTCAGGTGATTCATATGTGATGCCTGTTTTTGTAAGATTTTGATGGTGATGGTGTACAAGACAAAGATGGACGTGTGTCCTGTTAACCCAAGGATATCGCGACCAGACTTCTCTGTGTACCAGACTCTTGGCTTTTGACGCGGCGGGCAGCGAACAAGATAAGCCTTTATGGAAAGTCAGCAAACAGGTAAAAACGTGATTCAACGACGTACTGTATAAAGGAATGATCTTTCATACATTCAGTAGCCTGTGAACAGGCTCCCGGTTCGGTTGGGTTTAGGGCGAGATAGCCGAGTGTAGTCTAGGGCGAGCGGGACGCTCCGACTCCCACTCACTCGCCGAATTTTTTTCCGACCTCGCTGGGAGCCTGTTCGCAGGCTAATCCATTCACTTGTAAGGACACTATGTTGAACAGCTTGCTTTGTGTATTTGCCAAAATCGTCTTGTTTGTATTTTTATCTTTCTTTGAGCAATCTAGATCTCAGTCTAAAAGACTGCCGTTGTGATATTTTATATTTTAAATGCTCGTGTAATTTAAAACGCAAGAAAATTATTGGTGCTCAATTATAAATAATCTTTTTTATTAATTTTCTTTACAGGGCAACGAGATACAACAAGTTGTCAACAGCATCGCAACAATACTTGTTGGTAATTTTTGTTTACTCAGTCTATTTTGTGGAGTAGGGGGGTGTGTAACAAATTGACGTCAGTTTTTTATGCGTCTGTCCTGTTATTGATCATGAATTTCGTCATAACACTGTCAAAGTAGTGTGGATCCGCAGACTACTTTGACAATGTTATGACGAAATTCATTGTCAATAACAGGACAGACGCATGAAAAACTGACATCAATTTGTTTTTAGGATAACAATTGTCGAATTGCCGCTGTCGCTCGCTGACCGCCTCGCATGAATTTCAAATTCATGTTGTTCTGTCCGCATATGGACAATAAATTTAACCAATGAGCGCGCGTGAATTTCTGCAGTTATCGTAAAATATATATTTTCCCCTAATTGTATATAGCTTCTGAAGGTTATGGCAAACGTCTTTTGTCGTGTGCACAGGAATCTGTGGGCTGTAGATGTACAGGCAGCCATGATGCGTCCATATCTATGCAAAGGAGGGATCAGTATATTTTATTTTCACGAGAAATGTTATCATGATTTGCGTATACAAGTCGTAAACGGATTATATTTCTTGAGGCTATTATTCAGATTGTCTCGAGCAAAAAAAAAGACATTTCAGTTTTATTGGGGCTGAATAGTATTTCGGTAGTTTGTTTTGAATGAGGTCGTGTAAAGAACGTAAACCACGGTTAAAGCGCATTATTTCATTTTGCTGGCTTTATTTTATAAACGAATTAATTAGGAACTGCATAGTAGAAAGCTTGTAGATTTAAAACTAAACAAACCTCGATAGAAACAGGGTACATGTTTTCTTTTTATTTTTTAATGCATTTTCTTCTAGTTTTTTTATTAGCTCTAAAAAAGAGTAGAAAAATATTCGTGAGTGAGAGGCTGAGAGGCTTTCAGCTGTACCATCCTACTCAACCTTATAGACCACTTTCATAAATGGCGGCAGATCATAAATTCTTTTCACAGTATTAAAATTAGCCTTACTAACCTCATTTTGAAGCTGATAATTCAAAAGAGTTTTTCACTCTGAAACGAGGTTAGTAAGACTAATTTAAATCAATACAAAAGAATTTTAAATGGGCAGCCATTTATGAAAAGGGTGTATGGTTAATCACAATTACTGGCTTCATTCTCTCTTTATTGTCTTTAGGAAATCACGTTTTTTCGCGATGTGGAATACAGTGGAACATTTTTTGTGAACACACACTCCGATGACGATATCATTGGCATCGTGTTTGGATTGCCAAAGTCCCAGGAAATTCTTTGTTGCCTCTTGGAAAAAGAAAAGGCAAGTTTACTGGGACACAAGACCATTCAGAGCGACGGCAGAGTCTGCCTTCAACATTAAGGTAACTGAATGAGATTGCCCCGTCCTTGTAACTCCCTTTAGGCGTGAAAATGCAAAGAAGTTCGGATATTTTTTACTTGGACAATATCTGTTACGAGAATTAGAACAGTTTTACGAGAGTCGAAGGTCTGCGAAGAGAAGCCTATGAGCTTCTGAGGAACTGCTTTTATGTCGAAGAACTAACGTAAAGAACAATTTTTTTTCTGAGTCAGGTTAAGATAACTGTCATTGTTTCGTCTCTTGTCGGCAATTGGACGCTTTGCTCCAGTTTTGGTTGCTTACTGTTTAAACTGTAATGTTAGTAAATTTTTCGTGTTTACTTATTTATTTTCTTAGAAAATTAAACTCCGCTGAGTGGTCCATCGCAAAATGCTTATCGGAATGTTCTTTGGCGACTAACGGGCAAACATCACTAACGAGGTCAAGTTTTAGCGATATAATTTGTATTTCTGTCTTTTTATTACTGTTTAAATCTCTGCAGGAACTACTACCTTTGCCCTTTCACAGTAGCACACTAACCAGGAGCGAGTTTGTGGCGGACGTTTTCTTGACATTTGATAAATTTTGTCTACCCTGTCCGTCGACTTGGCGCTACTGTTTACTGGAATTTGGGAAAGGGTTTATTTGATTCTTCCGTGGAAAAAAATTGAAAGAAGCGCACGTTCAAGCTTTATTTCGATCCTGTCGGAATACTAACCATTTCTGTCGTTCGCGTAGATACCTTTTGAGCAAAAAAAAAAAGAACAGAAATATGTTAGGAAAACAAAACAACGTTTTTTCAGCCCAGTAACCTTCCTAAACAGAATACACGCCACTTGGAGACAATTTCGGACAAATAATGCACAGGAATAACCAACGCAGCTAAAACAATTTATTATTGACCCGCAACAGGTGAAAGAGAAAGGTGAATCAGGAAGAAAAATCACCCCCCCCCCCCTTCCCGCTTACAAGCCACCTCCCTTATCCCGGTTACAGGCCTATCCTGAATCTGAATTACGGTTGTGATTTTCCTTGTTTTACCTTTATCAATTATTAATGAGTTTAAGAAGCCCACCCTAAAAACCCTTAGGAAGATGTGTAAGTCACCGGCTCATAAGTGGCAGTTTGCAGTACCTGATACAAATGTCATGCTGTCTTTCACCAGGCGACACCTTCTTTGGAAGGATCCAAAGGCACAAGGATGGCACCAGACGAAAGCTTACAGATGGGAACTTGTTTACCCTACCCATCTAAAGAGCACCATGAGGTAAGGGATCCTTAAATGTTTGTTGACATGGCTGCCTGTGCGGGATTGTTTAGCATGAAGCTGAACTCAAATCTAACCAGTCTGGAATAACATTTTAAGCATATGCGCAATCCAGATCCCAGTCTTAACATTAGTGAACACTCCACACATGGTGTTAATTAATTTGTTCAGGTCTCAAGGAACCCATGACAATGTTTTTAAAAAAAAATCGCAAAAGTTATTCGACTGTAAAGTTAAAAATTATCAGTATTCCTTCATTGTCATATTTCTAATTTGGCTGGTCAGATCTTTTACAGATCCTACATAAACCGGCAGCATTTTTCGTTTGCGCTCCCTTGCATTATATCGCAAACTAATCCTAAATATGAAATAAAAATCTGAAAAAAAGTAGCCGTCGTGATTAACGTTCTCCAGACATCAAAATTGAGTCATTTCACGTTGTTGTTTTGCAAGGACGGCAAAGAAATGTACAAAGATTTATAACGCACGTGCACAGCCATTGTTCTGCTCATTAATTATTTTGTTTAATGACATTCCCGTTGCTGTTGCCGGTTTCGTTAACTCCCTATTGACCAATCCCGCAACATCTGGATTTGAGTTTCATCTGACGGTCATTACCGTGTGCATTATAGTCGAGACAGAGACCCAACAAGGTCGAAACAGCTGTCCACGGTTGCAATACTTGGCTTTCAGTTTGGACTCTATCATTTCTTTGTCGCATTAAGTTGTCTATGTAATAATCAGCCTTGCTTCATTGGTATATCATAAGTCACAATTTTCTCCTAGTCTGTGAACTCGTTACTTTGACAAAGGGCTCGTGATTTATGTACGTTGAGATGTTTAAAATTATGTCTATTTTCATTTCCAATTTAGGATAAAAATTTGGCGTCAAATACAACAAAGTAATGATAGACAGTGGCGAAATAAAGGATCCCGATATTCAAGGAGGGAAGCTGGGTGTTATGAGTTTCTCTCAGGAGAAGTGCATGTGGTCAGCGATATCCACCCGGTGTCTTGGTAAGAGAATCTTTTGTGCATCTCTATGCACCGTTATCGGGAATAGTCTTTGCCACGTTACAAAAAATATTGTCTCAACAATTCGTCAGTACGTGGACAGAAGCAAATCAATATATTGAACTACTTACCACTTGACGACTTACCCCTCCCCCTTTAATTGCCAGTGTTGAGCACTGTTCGCCGAAATCAGGTCAAATCAAAGGAGCATAATGACGGTTTCTTAAGGGAAACCGGTTGGTTTTCGATGAGACAAATTTAAAATGTATCGCATTGTCTTTTTCCTTTAGAATTCCAAACAGTTTTTTGCTTAAGAATTTCAAAGTGCACTGTCTTGTAGTATTGCACTAGAAATTTGTAGACGAACATGCCGGAAGAAACAGGAGCTAAAGAAATCGCCTTTTATAAATCAAGACTTTGTTCTTTTATTGCAGATCCCTTTGATTAAAGACCGTCTTTAAAGGTCACAGCATTTAGCGAAGCTTTAATGCATTCAATTCTCGAGAAGAGCTGCTCTGTGCATATGTATCTAACAGTTTATTATATTGACCAATAGGGTTCTTGTAAACCTATTTTATATAACTCAACACGAATTTCTCTATCGTGTCATTGGTTGAAGTTGGTCATGTGGGGAGCTGTAAGAACTGTAAGCACGTGCGGAGCATTTAGTTTTCACGTGCATTCGGCCAATCAGTGCATAGAAATTTCAACACGTCATCGAGAAATGGGACCTCTTACTGGGTCCAATACCTTGTTTTTCTTCACCTTTCTTTTCATCCTTTTACAAGGCAATAAGGTTTGACGAAAATCGGCGTTGGCCAGAGGACTCAATTTTGGTTGTTGACCAAAAGCATCGCAACCTCGGGGTACAAAAGTGACATAAAGGTTTTCAGTCGATAAATCAGTGACTCATCAGAGAGAAAGCTTACCTTAATTAAGGTGAGAGCTTATTTAACTTTTTTAATTACAAGACCAAAAGAGAATCTGATGTATGGATAGCCATATATAAATTAAGTCACGTATTTAACTCAGTTAAGTCTTCATATTTCGGTAAAACGTTTTGGATTTTAGTAAAATCACCTCTAAAGCTAAAGATATTTTAAGCACATTTGTGCACTTCTTGCACATATCTTTCATTTGACCATTTTAAATGTAGGTACGGTAATAATTAAAATGGATGGCCGTAAAGCTGCTTGGAGTTACCGCTCTTATTATACCAGTCAGCCCGGAGGAAGATAATTTTAAGATTGGAAGATAGAGAGGTTTTCTTGCTAACCTTTGAAACATTTACGCGCATGACCGATCGTTAAAAATAATTGGCAAATATTTTCAAATGTGCTCGTATGACAATAGACCGTTTCGACATTGGACTGTAACTACCTTGCAATGTCATTTGCATTTAAAAAGACTCCCCGCTTTGGTCTTAGTTGCAAGATCGTCCCAGTCCAACGGTCGTGTAAGATAGAACTTATGTTAAGATATAACTCAGACGCATATAAGTTATAACAAAATAAAACTAGTTCATTCGACTACTATCAGTTCTTTTGTGTTATTTTGCTTTGTACTGGGGTTGAATTTCTCCGGTTGGGCGGTCTTTGATACTGGCGAAAAGAATTACGTTACAACCCTCGAAGTGGTTTTAGCACCTTTTCCTAGCGGATCACTACATTTGGCCAGCGGTAATGTGAACCGAAAGACCCTGGTGTCGACCTTCGTTACGTTACAACCCTCGGAGTGGTTTTTAGTAGCTTTTCTTAGAGGGTCGTTCAGTGATATTGCGTGCATGAACCATATGCGGGTCAGTCCATCTTGTTTTGAGCTATAAAGGATTACCATAAAGATTTGATTAGCGCCCAAGGTGCTAAATTACTTCAATTAGCTCAAGGGAGGGCGCTTATTGGAGAGTCCATTAGCGACGCCGCGTGTTGATCTCTTTTTGAACACAAATGTGTTAGTGATACAAAAACGAAAAAAACGACGGAGATTATACTCTATCACAAGAACTGAATTAATAAGGGTTTTGCTAGTCGTAACATAAGCTTCAATATGACATTCGGATCAGAAAGTACACCTCATAAGTTTTTTCGTCTAATCAATCTATTCTATGTCCAGGCGGTTACTCTATAAAATTCTATACGGGGTGGTTCCACCCCTAGGGTCCAAACGCTTAGCCTTTTACATACAATTTTGGACAGAAAAGGTGCTCCTTTCGGGGAGAG
Organism: Platygyra sinensis; assembly: GCA_019787425.1. NCBI lineage: Eukaryota > Metazoa > Cnidaria > Anthozoa > Scleractinia > Merulinidae > Platygyra > Platygyra sinensis. The sequence continues at coordinate 24,215 of JAHPZR010042602.1, read as the reverse complement.
CCTCCCCGGCCATTATAGGGGGTATGTCACTTTCGCTTTCGGACTGATGAAGCTTCTTGTAAAGGGGCGCTTAATGAGAGCGGGATAACAGGGAGCTATTAAAATCAAATTACTTCGTTATACTTTTTCGAAAGGTCATGTACCATATTACTGGTGTTAATCGTGATCAGATCAATATTTCCCTCAGGATTCCCCCATATGGGTAAAAAAGAACGCGCGGGGAAAATTCTCTAATCACAGGTTTCGAACCGCACTTGTGAGGCTGTGGCGCCCAGTTCCCTAAACTCGACCTCGCATGTTAGAAGCCTAAAAACCTTCGTTACATTGCAAACAAGATAGGGTCATCAGATTAAGTGCTCTTCTAGAGATATAAAAAAAGAAGTTTCAAACCTATCAAAAAAATCTGTTACTGCTTCGGGAATGTGATCTGAGGCTTCCGATAAAGACTAGCTTTTGTCTGAGCCCTTCAGTTACTATTTGAAGCCGCATTTGATCGTGCCACCAATAGATTTCGTGAATTTTCTCGTCAGTCCTGCGAGCAGACGTTTCCTGGCTCATTCCTGTATAGGAGATGACAGCACTTACACCCTTTTCTTCGAATACTCATTTTACAGGAGATGACTGCCCCAAAATATCGACCTTGTGGTTTCGAAACCATATCCGTAACTTTGCTTCGCACCAAAAAGGCGAACTCTAGAATCTCAAAGTATTTACGTCATAAATACAGCTCGAAAATGTATCCGCTGGGAAGCGACGCACCTTATCTACAGAAGTATCCGCCTGAGGATAGGGGTTTAAAACTCCGCCACGCATGAAAAATGCTGCGTAATGCTTTCGCACGACGGTTTCAGTCACGCGTGACATGCTGAACTTCCGCCGAACACATACAAGAGCTCTTATAAATATCTTAGAAGTGCTGTGTAGTGATAAGCTCTCGCATAAATTTCCTGTAAAAAAAAAACACAAACGGCAGAACAAGTAGTCTGGAACAAAATACACTTCATGTAAAGTAGTGATAACAATAATCCACATGCGTGCAATATTGGCTACAGTTCCCATTTGAATCATGATCGATCAACGCCAAAGTTTACGCTAAATATTAATTAACTTTTAGAATACATCAGGATAATTTGGAGCCAAACTTCACTAAATTTACCATGACTGTATTTATCTCGACAGATAGTACTTTGACATTAACTATTTTTGATATTTGTATGCAATAATTTTTCTGTTGTTTTTTCTCGGTTGAAAAATAAACTTTAAATATACAGTCCGGCTTGAAGGACTGACACAGTTTTAGATGTTCATTTCCTTCATTGATGTGTCATCGTTACATCATTAATTTTTGTCCGCCGATATTTTGATAAATATTTACGTTTTCACGATAATTGCTTTGAGAAAAGCCGGTTATCGATAAATTGAAATCCGCTAGAAAAAAAGACCGATCAAGCCGATCGAAAATGCCCTTATCAGATAAACAGAGCAAAACTGCTTCGCTTAGTTAGCTGTAAGAAAGTGACAACTGGCTTGCTAGGAAAAGCAGAGCTTGAGTATTTTTGAAAACGAGAAATAGATTAATCGCCGTTGCGAAATTGCTACAGGAACCCATCGAACAGAACCCCGGAAGAAAGCGTGACGTCACCGCATTGTTTTTTGTCGATCTCTTGATCAACTTTTGTGGCAGCTGAAGCTCCCTGGTTAATCGTTAATTTATTCCAAATAGTTTCGCTCTTCAGTGAAAGTCGCTAGACAGTAGAAGACCTTTATTTGCGGCTACAATCGGCACCGGCTGTTCAGAGTACGATTGAGTCATGGCAATACTCTCTTTAGCCATTCTAGAAAGGGACATCAAAGATTTCTACAACATTGCAGATGGAGAGCTTGGAAGGTCTGTATGCAGTTTTTGTGATTTTCGGTTGTCCTGCGTCGGGCTTTCTGTAATTTGCTTTGATAAGGTGTTCGTCGCGTGTGGTATCGAACTTTGCAAACTTTGTCAGCATTGGTGATCTCTCAACGCGACTGATCGACTGTTCGAATGTTCATTTCGCTGTTGTTTCTTGTTCTTAGGGGAGCCTCTGCGGTGGTGAAGATTGCCAAGCACAAAGGAACTAAGAAAAGATTATGCGATTAAGATGATAACTAAAACTGTAAAGCTTGAAACGACAAGGTTTTCCCTTTGCACGTTTCACATTTAAAGCAATTTTATAGGGCACGATTGTATGCTTCCTTGGTTGGGTTTTGGTTGCTAAACTGCATGTCTTTGGGAATAAGATTAGCAAATCGCACGTTGGGGTACCACGGTAGTCATGGCCGCCGTTAAGTTGCCATGTCGTCAACTTGACTTCGTTCGTCACTAAACTCTTACAGCGCAATAACTAAGGCACAACTATTGTGTATAACATTTCAAGATCTCAGCAGAGCGGACCGGGGTTTATAATAAAACGCAACAATCATAAAATATTGCGCTCTTGTATAAACTTTTTGGACAATCATGTTTTGCCGTCGACATGAAGGAAACGAAAAGCACAGTCTAAACACGTTACGACAAGCCTTATTTAATTGTTGTGCAAAAATTGAATCTGGCAAATTTCCCGTGTGCAACAAAAGGAACAATTGAAGCGCATATTTTGGATATACAAATGCTGGATCGCGCGAAGTCACACGCTTACTAAAAACATGCACAAACAGCCAGCTCTACCTGAAGTTACTTTTATTGCTGCAGTTAAGCTTATTACACCTTTAATTGAATACATTAAGAATCTTAAGTACGTTTGCTTCTGGAAAAAAAGAAACACCGGCACTTGCTTATAATTTAGTCTCGACCCAAGCGACTTCACGAGTGCAGCAAAATTGTCAATTTGCAAATGTTGTCACCCGTGCTATTCAGTGTTTTGAAGGACAACATAAACAATAAAGATGACATGATGTTTATAACAATCAAAGCCGCAAGTCTTCTCGCTCAAATATCAGACCCTTTTTCAGACAGCACACTATATCCACAAGAGAGCCCTTCTATATATCCAAGCTCTGAAAATGGCCAATATTGACTTGTAACATAGAAGGCAGGTATTTTTAAATCTCGCGTCTTAAATAACGCGTTAAATATTTAATTCAAAAGCTTGGTGTTTGAAAATTAACTCGCCTAAGACGTGACATGTATGAAATATTCATAAAAATTTATTAATTTCAAATATTCAGCAATTTGTTTTTTCGAGACAGGCATCTTCTTATTCTTTGTCGGTGGAAGAGTAGTTGTGTTTAATGATATTTGTTTGCGGCTGAAAGTCATAAATGTACACAATACTTTTGGGGTAATATCTTCTCTTTTGTGTAAGTTTTTCAACGCTATACGGTACGATAATGGAATTGGGTCATGGTATTAAATTCAGATGCATTCAGTTATTCTATTCAGTTCACTTTTGACCAGATGCCATACTACTTTATACAAAGCATTTTTAAAAGTGTAGGAATAATTAAAGATTTCAATAATAGTTTTTGAAAGTACTTAAAACTTGGAAACAATTATTTTGCAAATGCCTCAAATTCTTATGCCAATTTTCGAGATATGCCCAATATACGAATGCTACCGAAAAACACTATACCAAAAAAAATTGCATGTTGACATTTTCCTAAATACAGAGCATAATATTTTGAATACCAACGAGGATTATAAAGTCAAATGGTATTCAAAAAAACTGTTTAGAATGGCCATGTAATGATGAGAATTTTGCATTACAATAATTACACTAAGTTTCTGAAGAGTCAACGCTAATTTACGGAGACAAACTAGATGTCATTATTGTATGGTTCCATGTCGTATATGGGAATACATAAATCGAGAGAAAATGTAGAAACTCAAGGGACTGAACCAATGTTTGCGATTATCTAATAAGCGCTTTATACAGCTGTGAAGCAAGTTGATATTATCTTCTCTTACTTATTAAGAAAGGGGTTAAAAATGCAAAAATTGGCCCATAGAAATTCCCAGACATAAGCTAAACAACAAATGTTTCCTCTGAATAAATGTTAGCTTTTTACAATGTTACAATCAACAACTTTTGGTGATAATTTCAAGTCATAACCTTTAATTAATGGACCATATTTTCTATTGCATGCACAGTATAAGTTGTCTAAGATGATTGTAAAATGTAAGTAAATTAAATATGGCTCTTGAATTTTCTAGTGATAACCTATTTCTGAATACTTCAGAGAAGTGCAGTACTAGGTTTTAAAAGGGTTAAAGTAAATAATGTAGGGTAACAGGAAATGTTTGCCTGGAATTCAAAACAAGCAGTCAGAAATGGCCAGTTGTCCCTATGAGGTGCACCAGTAAAAGGAATCATTTGGTTGCATTCATCATCTTGGAAATGATATTTGTTTTGGTGAGTACAACTGCTGTGATTTTGTACAGGCATATCTTATAGAAGGAATTGGTCATTCAGGAGATTTCACTAGTAATTTAAAGTGCCTATGAAGTAAAAAATAATTGCTGCTTATTTAAAAGGCTTTTCAAAGTAAAGGAGAATGGCGTTTTCCTTTTGGGAATATCTTTTTTATTTTTACAATTAGAGATATTTACGTTTTTGTATAATGCAAATTTGGAAAGTGATGACGTCATAGGTGGTTCCACTAAAACAGTACAACAGTCAATCAAGAATATCTCCAGAAATATTGGAGCAGTGTTCTTCAAACTTGGCACCAGAAACGTACATCACAAAATAAACAGAATGAAACCTACTATGTTGTTGCCATGGCAACACTCTCGGCTCCAGTCTCTTTCTGTGAAAAAACCAAATATTCCCAATACAGTGGAACTTCGATTTAACGAAGTCGCTGGGGACCGGCCAAATTTGTTCGTTAAATTGAGGGTTCGTTATATCGAAAACCTCGATATAACGAATTTGAGGGGAAACTACCAAAATGTTCGTTATATCGAGGTCATAGTTAATGATTGATTTGTAACACAGGTGACTTCTGTGGAAATACTATAGTGTCAATGGCTATGACAAATAATAAGCCGTTGACTGAAAGGTTGCTGTCTCTTTACCATATGGATTAAAGGATTTGCTGACTGTTGAACTGTTCAGTGTTTATCTTCTGTCGCGTGTTGAAGTTGTAATTCGTTATATCGAGGTATATTTTTATGTTTGGGCTTCCGGATTATGTTCGTTATATCGAGGAATTCGTTATATCGAGGTTCGTTATATCGAGGTTCTATTCCATACATTTTACTGTAATTTTGGCCAGGACTTAAAGTATCGTTCGTTATATCGAGGACTTCGTTAAATAGAGGTTCGTTAAATCGAGGTTCCACTGTAGACCACTTTAGATATATAAAAATTCAGCATGGCAGCGAGGCTTAGAGGACACAAACAAAGGAAATTGAACAGCCATGTTTATTCATTTCTTTTGTTTGTGTCCTCTAAGCCTCACTGTCGAGCTGAATTTTAATATATCGAAAGTGGCCTATTGCATTCTTTTAAATTGGACAGAGGGTCTAGCTCGGCACACAAATGGTTCCCATATTGCCTTAACTATCCCCACTAGGCTTTAGTGAGTGGATGGTCCTTGTTTAGGATAAAATCTTGAAATTTTAGTCTCAATTAAAACAGTACCAGCGGCATAACTGTTGTCATGGCAACAGCACGACAGGTGTCATTTGGCTTCTTTTGTGATGTACATTCCTGATGCCAAGTTTGAAGAACACCACTTTAATATTTCCAGAGATATTCTATATTGAGTGCTGTACTGTATTAGTGAAACCACCTATGACATCATCACTTTACTCACAAAAACGTAAATATCTCTAAAACGAAAAAAGATATTCTAAAAAGAAAAACGCCATTCTTCTATACTTTAAAAGGCCTTTCAAATAAGCAGCAATCATTTTTTACTTCATAGGCACTTTAAGATTGCTAAAAAAGAATACTGTTATAGGAACATTTGTCATTTTATTTCCCTTTTATAGGTTGACCATAAAATAATAGCTACAGAGATTGGCATTCTTCTACAATTGAAACAGCACCCCCAATATTGTAAGTTCATTGTACTCACTGAGTGACTTGGTATGGGTGCACAAATCACAGAACAGCAGGGTGGGGAGGGGGAGGAATTATTCTCCAGTAGTTCATCAATTTGATCATTTCTTTTTGCTCCAGTGCTGGTGGGCATGTAACACAGTATTAAAGTGATTGAGGCATAATGCCCAAATACATCTACCGGTACATGTGAATTGGACAAATTTAAAATGTTTAGTACATATATTTGGTTAATATCTTTTCATAAGCACATCTGGTAGTTCAAAGAGTTTTCAGGCTTGTACAATTGACAATAATATGAGATTAAGAGTGTTGTTAATAATTACTGCACATACTAATGTTACCAGTACATTTCAATGTATTGGATTTTTTTTTCACATCTAAATCTATTTGAACTATCAGAAAATTTTTTCATGATTATAATGATAATATCAAAGTATGAAAGTTTATACAATGTAGTTTTTATGCTTTTTGGAATGCCAGGGAAATTACAATAATCTGCATGTGTAAAGGAAATAATTAATCATTCATATAATTTTATTGTTTACAGATAAGGTTGCATGAGATCTTTGAGACACCAACACATATTTACATGGTGCTAGAGCTTGTTACAGGTGGTGAACTGTTTGAAAGGTCAGTCAGTGTTGTGGTAAAAAAGGTAAAAGCATGTCATGAAGTTGATGGTAAATATTAGAAAAACCAAAACAAAATCTTGTACAAAATTCCCAAGTAACAGAGTAAGTGGGGTGTTCTGTCTAGAAGAACTCTCTGCCACAGGGGAAAAAATGTTTTCTAAATGTGTTCTTTAAAAATTTATTGTAGTCTCCTGTTTGAGTTCTAAAATGTGACCTATCGTAATAAATCTTAAGCCATCCACACACCACCTGCCTTGATTAGCCTTGCTATTTGCAGGTGGTGTGATATTTGTATATTTAATGTAAGAAATAAAGATGTTGTAGTTGTAATGTAGTTGTAGTTGTACCTTCATGTGGCCTGGAATGTGGCTCACTCAGTCCCTTTACAGATTATGGCCCATTACAGATAGTATCTTGGCCGTCCCTGCAGGAAATGTCCTACTACCATTCAAGTGCCCCCAGTCCCCTAAATGTCTTGGTGTAAACAGGAACTGTTTCACATCTTTTGTTGGGTTACCATACAGGAAGTGTCCTGGTCGCCACTCCACTCCTGACAGATCACTTCCCCCTCGCATGTGAGGGTTTGCCTTACAAAACAAAACAACTAAAAAAGAATATTGCTCCATATTTATACGAAGGATGTGTCATCAAATGACAGCTATCGTCGAACTGTTAACTGTACATCAGTATAAATTATGAGCTAAATTTATACTGATACAGTTTTAGTTGTCAACTGTAATATTACTTCAATTGATCTTGATTGAGTTTGCTGATTATCAAACATGTCGTTTTTGTGGCAGAATTGTGGAGAGAGGATATTACTCAGAAAAAGATGCAGCTGAAGCAATCCGACAAATTTGTGATGCCCTAGCTGTGAGTTAAACAAAAGTTACTGTTGGAGGGTTACTGTTTTATTATTAATGTTTACTGTCTCAGATAAAATGTATGCGATTGTGGCTAAGTGTTAAGAGGTCGAATTTAATAAAAAAAAACTGCCCAATTATTTGTTACCACTTTGTTATCACTAATTTTTCGTGTCACAATAAGTTACCAAAGCAACAGAATGACCTGCTTAAAATACAGTACCCTTAATTACAACTTTAGGGCTTATAATTTAAAAATGGCTGGGTGAAATTTTGTTATATTACCAAATTTTAATAAGGATGATAAGACGCAACGTTTGGCAAAGTTTTACAAAACCCTCTACACAAGGGTTCAGAGCCACCATAATGTTCCATAATATAATTAAAGACTATTTGTTTCGCATTCTGTCTGGACATTTTTTCAAAGCAATTTAAGTTTGCACTTGTATTATTTGATGTGTACACTGAGTAGCCCAACACTCTATTAACTGTTGTCAGGGCCAAGTGCAGTTGACTTCTTGGTATCTTGATGCAAGTCTGGGGCAGATCTAGAGGGGGGTCAGACCAAACTCCCTAAAAAAAATAAGAAGAATTATTACTGACATGCTGACTTGGCCTCAGAATGTTTCCAAAGTCCTCAGTTTAAAAAATTAGGAAGAGGATGCGCCCAGAAAGGGGAACCACCTTTGGCAGTCTGTATCTCAGACCCTCTTATTTAAAATCCTGCATCTGCCCCAACAAGTGGTAAGAGAAACAAATCAGTAAGTTGGAAAACTTGAACATTATTTCAGTCAAGAGTTTGTGTCATAATGCATTTGGCCCTTGCTTCTTCTTTCAGATGTGAAGATAAAGACGCTTGAAATGTAACCAAATTAATGTTATGTTAACATTTTGTGTTTCAGTATGTCCACAACCACCATCCAGTCATTATTCATCGAGATCTCAAGGTATTTTACAACCTGCAGATGCTATTTAACTCTGGTACTCATAGTATTAAGCACTGTACACTATACCATCGCTGCTTAAATTTTGACTTCTTTTTGATAACTTTTTGCTGGCTTTCAACTGAACTGGCTAATCAAAATATCGGAACTGTTGAGGGCAGAGATGTTTAACTGTAAAATTCATCACTTACTCTGGTGGGAATATTCTGCAAATGTTTGAAACTGGTAGCAAGTGTCACTGTCTGATCTGCCATCTGCCATTTGAAATGGCAATTATCAGAAGTTGAGTATCATGGAGATGCCAAAAACTTGTCCTAAAGTTTAATGAAAACTTACCTACTCAAAAAGGTGAATGTTAAGACCCACTAGCACTGCAACTACTGTAATGTTGTAAATCGAAATAGTTACATACATGCACTGTATGGCTTTTGTTCAGTAAGGTCCCAATTGACCAGTTTTCTATGCAGTGATGGCTTTTTCAGCTGAGAATTAATAATAATTTATTGAAGACTTATTTTATATGCCTCAAGCAACAAGACAAGACACAAAAAAGTCTTGACAAGCTTGAGACTTTCACTTTCATACACACATGTATAGCTAGCATGTTTTTACAGTAAGAGTTAATAATATTACTTATAAATGGCTAATGGTCAAAATCTTCCTGTATGCCTCAACTTAATTTTTGGCATGTCAATTTTTTGGCCTGTCAGCCCCATTGAGACCTTCTGTTTTGTATGGTTTTTCTTTTTTACTTGCTTATTTAGCTTTTATTTGCTTGTTTCTCTCTTATTTTGGTTTTTAGCCAGAAAATCTTTGTATGCCGATGAATCTGACAAGGCAGCCTTAAAAATTTCGGATTTTGGATTATCAAAGATGCTTTATGGTGAACAGGGGAACACAAGTACAGTATGTGGAACACCTGGATACTGTGGTAAAGTCAGAACAGCTTGCTGTTATTATTATTATTATTATTATTATTTTTATTTTTTAAATAGAATTAAGGACGGTGCCTACTAAATACAAAGGTTTTTGCGCCAAGTTAGGACCACGCAGAAAAAGTAGATATTTGCACGGGCTATTGAAATCCACAAAGAGAAATAGGGTAGCCACGCATTTTTTCGAGATAATTAGCCTTGAATCTCAACAAAAATGCTGACATCAGCATTTTTCTGACAAAAGCGGGAAACAATATTTCTCGTTAGATTCTCTTAGAATTCGCCTTTACATACAGAAAGGCAAACACATTTAAAAAGATCTTTAAACTACATGGCAAATGGTAACATTTTAATCATTTTTGTTACGTTTTTAGTAACAAAATCGTTGCAAAATCGCTTTTAATGTCTCTGAGAGCCTTCCTCTGGTTCAGTTAAAATACAGTCTAAATACCTTTTGCTCACGACCAGAAACTAATCACATGTTGAATAGACTTGTTGCTTCCATTTCGCAACAAAAAATGTAGGGGTAACCACGCGTTTTTTAAAGTTATTGATCTTTTTTGAAAACTTTTACGGTGCCCATAACATTTTTTTCCTGTCACCTCCCCAGTAAGTAAGACATTTGCGTGTCTGGGCGCGCACTACGCCATCTGCAGGTACATGTTTGCAGTTGGATTTCAGTGTAATTTTCGAAAGATAACAGCTAGATTTTCAGCTGGAAGACGTTAACAGTTAGTGGCTAGCGATATGCTGCTATTCTGGTCTTCCTGGTTTAAGAACAGGTTCATTAAAATAGGTTAGTTTCGAATTGTGCAGCAACAAAAGAACAGAGTCGAGGTTCAGGGGAATAATTTGCATTTTCCTTTGTTTTGAACAATACAAAATGCTAATTATTCCCCTGAACCTCGACTCTGTTCTTTTGTTTCTGCACAATTCGAAACTAGCCTATTGACCTGCACAAAACACAAAACAGGATCTTGATTTCTCGTAGGAGTTGTTTTCAAAATTTCTGATGGGCACCTGGGCCATGCTTTTTATATCGGAGTTCCACCCCCCCCCCCCCCTTCCTCCCTGTAACTAATATACCCCAGGTATACACTGTCTATTTATGTGGTGATCTCATTGATGATATTATCTGATGTTTCATTGGTCCTCAGCTCCTGAAGTATTGTTGGGCAAATCCTACGACACACAAATTGACATGTGGGCTGTTGGTGTTATTGCTTATATATTGTAAGTATTAAGTTAAACACAGCTAAGGTTAGGTTTTTGGGTCATAAAACCATGGCCTAAATATTTAAACAAAGAGGTGTTGGTTTCCTGCATTAGCAAGCATGTAGACAACTTATCCATAAATTGACGACATTGTACTGAGTTTGTGAAGGTGTCTCAAGCCTTAACCAATGGTTGAGGGGACAAAGTGCTTTGACTAAAACTTAGCTTCACAAACTAATTCTTGGGTTTGAAAAAAAAGTTGAATTGCAGCCTGTTTTTCAGACAAGCAGCTAGCTCTCAAACTCTCTCTTACCCTGAGCAAATCATAGTTTACTGTTGTTACAATTTAGTTCAAGTTGATCAATAACTGTCTGCAGTTTGTACTTCTCTTCCCATCCTCAACAAACAATGTACTGGTAAGTCTTTTAATATCAACCTGAAGTTTATATTATATAAGGAAGAATTAACTGCCATGACATTTCCGGCATTATCATGTAACCTAACTTTTAGAGATCTCTGTAAAATTCTGCGTGGCTGTCAAACTTGTCAGCTTGTGACATGCATCAAGTGTGATTTGGTTTGACTCACTAGATTTATTAATTAACGTACAGGCTGTGTGGTTTTGAACCCTTTTATGATGAACGGGGTGATCAAGCCATGTTTCAAAGGATCTTAAGGTGCGACTATGAATTTGTTAGTCCATGGTGGGATGAAGTATCAGAAAATGCTAAGGTTGGTAGTAATTAATACTGAGTTTATAAAATGTGTTTTTAAAAGTATATTAGATTAAAACTCTTGTTGGAAAGCACAGCCGCCTTAAAGAATGTTGGTTTGAGATAAAAAAGAAAGCAGTGGACTAAGTTTTGCTATATTAATAGTATTTTTTTCCATCAAAATTTCCAATATTCAATTGACTCATTTATTTTGATCATATATCTATTCTGCCGTGCTCTTTCAGTATATTTATGATACACAGCTATACCTTAATCAGTTTTAAGGGCCCAACTGAATAGGTTTGACCGGATGCGGGATGAAGGATTAAATGAAGGCGGGATAAGGGATCACAGGGCTTTTAGTGGGAGATAAGAATATTTCAGCGGGAACTGAAGTTGCTCATTTTGGTTGACTGGATGCGGGATTATTGTGTCGCCAAATTAGTACGGGATTTTCTCGGGATATTATGTAAGGCATTGACACGTTAATGAAGTTTTAAAATTGACTGCAGGATGTGGGATAAAAAAAACGGAAAATCACACATTACAGAAGTTACTTGGGCTGCATTCATTATGTATCCTACAGGGGGGGGCAGAGGATTTTAGGGGGGGATCTCAAATTTTCAGAGCAAAAAAAGGGGGGAGATGAAAATTGTTTAAATATCTCCGGGGGGATGCTTATTTTTTGTAAGATTCTGTCTATCTTTTCTTGGGAGGGGGAGGGGGAGGGGGGGTATTAATTTTTCGGCTGATTGCTTGGGGGGTTCTGAAAATTTGTATGGACCTTGGGGGGGATATAAAAAAACGAGCCGCTGAAAAAAAAATCCTCTGCCCCCCCCCCCCCCCCCTGTAGGATACATAATGAATGCAGCCTTGGAAGCAAGCGGGTTCGAGATAAATATGGCGGGATCGAGCCAAAAATAGTGGCGTGAGACAGGATTGAAAAACCAGTGTTCAACCCTCACTTATCAATTGCATCCCTTTGCATCAATAAAACAGTTAGTGTTAAAAACACATCACATTACATTTCTCTCAGCCGCGTGTTTTTATAGTAAGACATATATATTTTTCAAAAGTCTTTAGATTTTCAGATTTCTAAGAAAATGTGACTTTAGAGCCACGTTTTTTATGGTTTTTCACCATCCATCGAAGACTGAGACATGAAGCATAATTCTTGTAATTCTTACCTTGTTCTTTGAAGGATCTTGTGAGAAAGTTGATCGTTCTTGATCCTAAAAAGAGATTAACAGCAAAGCAAGCTCTAGAACATCCTTTTGTACAGGTAAATGTGAAACTGTAAGAAACTGTAAGTACGTGTAAACCGTTAGGGGAATAAGGAAGAATGTTTAATTAGTCACCAATCTGTTCTCGTTCCCAGATGACCTAAAGTCTGACCCAGACTTTTCCAGCACAATGAACTAAACTTCCCAAGGGTGGGAATGTATTCTAAACCTTGGAAGAGGTATCCCAAAAGCTCAAATCCCAGCTGAGGCAACCTTGATATATTCTCTTCCAGCTCTGCATTCACTGAAGGCTTCTAGCGTTGAGTGACTTCAATTGTTCTCTCTTTTTGCAGGGCAAGGGCGCAAACGCGACAAAAAGGACCAGAAGTTTTTTCGACAAGTTGCACGAATTTAATGCCAGGCGAAAGTTCAAGGGAGGAATGATTGCAGTAACGGCCTCGACTGCGTTTACTATTAAGGCGAAGAAATAGGTTTGTAAGTGAACCGTGTGGACTATCACACATCATCTTAGGTCTAATAGCTCTTGCTTCACAAGACGCGCGGTCAACTGATTTTTGACGATTGTTTGAATTCCTATGTTCCTCGGACATGCATGAATACGCAGCATTTTCTGCATGTGTGGCTAACGTTTTTCACAACCTTTTTTAAAAATCTCTATATTTGTGTTGTTGTTTCCGATGATTTTTGCCATCATATAATTTAATTTAAGATCGAAAGAGAGTTGCTAGAATGACATTGCCAAGTCGACCGTCCGGGTATGGGTGGGGATTGGGGTGGGTAGGGTGAGTGCTAATGTTAGTTAAATTATGGAAAGTTGTAATTAGTTACACAATGTCTAGCAAGGTCTGTTTCAACGTTTATGTAGCTTATATTATAGGCATTTTACGGTTAACTTTTAGGGTTTGATCTAAGTTTTTGAATCTACATGGTTCTTATTAGAGAGTTTAAGCATGACGTTTAAGGAAGACGGCAACGGCAAAGATTACCTCTGAATTTTTTCTTTTCTTGTAATCCTTAAATAAACCACAGAAAAATAGAAAAATGTCTCCTACTATTCATCGCAAATACAAATATTTCCTTTCTACTGTACAGGCAGCTGAAGACAGACAGCAAAAGTTTCAATTTTGCCGTTTACCGTTTGACGTAACGTCATGCTTAATCTCTCTATTACCAGAACAGATGGGCATCAGCCCCTTATTGCGCGGACGAAACTTAAAGGGTTACGGTCAGCTGGCGCACATCCGCATTATATACAAAAAATAAAAATATAAAAACATTACAGAATGAGCAAAAAACACACTCTAAACAGGTTTTTCAGTAAACGATTGAACACTGCGAAGATTGAAGCAGAATTCTAGATGTACTTTGATTTCAGGTTGGGGTGAACTCTTTTGAAATTGACAAAACGAGTGTCCAGGTGGTCTGAAAGCTGACTGTGTCCCCGTTAATAAGCATCTTAAAAGTCAAAAGGTGAACATCGAAGAGAAGAAAATTAGCTATTATTAGATCTGTTTTCCCGAGGTTGCTCTAATAAAGCTCATCAATTTTAGGAAGTGGTTTGGTCATTAATCTGTCTCACGAAATCTCGCATCGACCTATATTTGTCATATCTGCATGAGCGAAAAGTTGATATAGTGCTAATTACCTGGTTATGTTTTCAGTAATGTACTTGACACGAATTTCGTGCAAGGCGCCGATTCTCCTTGTGGGAGAGGGAGTAAGAGATGGAGCCTTCCACTTACTTCAGTCCCCCCGCGTTTGCATTCCGCGGAGATTGATGCAATCTTGTGGTTTCTGATATCTTGAGTAGTAAATTAAAGGCCAAAAATAGGTGTTATTGGTTTTTGTGTGTTTCGGGAGACGATGGAATGTGCGCCATGGTTTCAGTCTCTTGTAGAATTGCAGATCAAATGCAATTCCTGAAGACTAAGTGTGCGCTTGACTTATCGGGAACTGGTGCTGCCATACGTTTTTCCCGCTGCTTCTCTCTCTTCCTCTCGCTCTAAAGCACGCCTGCCTACGCCCCCTGGATAAGTCACTTATCTCTTTTTGTTCTTTTAGTTTGCGGTTTATAAATACGTATTTTCCAGCCAGCATTTACATTTCTGAGGTGTTGCTGTTCAGAGTCAGAAACAACACGGGGATACCACTTTCTCGTTCCCATAATCCTTTTTTGGGTCTTGTTGGTGGCGGGGCCTTGCACGAGGACGAAGGACTCTACAGCCATTTACAGCTTCTTTACAGGCAGGTTCGTCATTTTCGTGCCAAGGCTCCGCCGGCCGAGAGACGCTAAACAGGACCATGGGGACGAGAATGTAGATAGCGGCAGTCACGATTTATAAGTGAAGTCCTGGGGCCGAACCGATTGGCGTACGATTAGCGTTGCGACGGGTTGTGTCGACGAGCGCGACTGGTTGTCTCCGATGGTGGAGGGATCTTCGTAATCATGATAAACTATGGCCGACAAGTCATAGAAACATTAATTTGTTTTACGATTTGAAACTCTTGAAGATCAATAGTACATCGAATTGCAGTCAGTGTGGTTACTCGCTGTCACTAAAAAAGGGAGGGGTTTCGTCATCGTCGTCACTCACCTTAATTAATTAAGGAATAGAAAACATGGACCGTGTTTCTATCGAGTTTTAGTATATAAATCTACTAGAGTATCTAAAAGATAGTAATGCTGCGGCACATTCTGTTGATAATGACATATTTTACGTAGTCATTTATCTATCTGCGCGTTCCAAGTCTTACATTATAACCTTTATTTCTGTAAGTCGTGTCAAGTCGTGGTGTGTAACTTAAAATCTGTCCTTGTATGTATCAACTTCATGCATCATGACGAATCGATGGCGAGGCGTGACAAGGGATCGAGACAATAAAGCACATACACATACACACAGGATACATATTCTGAATAAAGTATTATTATTATTATTATTATCATTATCATTATCATTATCATTATCATTATCATTATCATTATCATTATTATTATTATTATTATTATTATTATTATTATTATTATTATTATTATTATTATTATTATTATTATTATTATTATTATTATTATTATTATTATTATTATACCCATCTACCCCCCCCCCCCCCGCCCCCCAACTTTACCAGAAAATCCAGAAGATGAAATTTGAAAGATGTGGAAATTGTAGGAGCAGAAATTTCAGTTATAAATTTTGTACAAGTACGCATAAAGTCTAGAGTGTTGACAGTATTGAAAATGCGTCGATCGCTAGCCTGCGAACTATTTCCGGCTATCGCTTGTCTCTGCTGGCGGCGCCAGTGACAGCCGGAAATACGTCTGCGTTCGCAGGCTAGTCGATCGCCGTATATGTGAAACTGTTAAAACTTAAGTTTAAATTCATGTTTGGATGAAAAGGAATTGATCGTAGCATATGTGAAATAAGCGTGTTCTACAGTTTCCGTTTGTTTTAATTATTCTACAAGTTTTAGTAACGACGATTTCTCTTCATCTGATTTAAGAATTCGACCACGGAGCGAGACTGCTAAGATAAGAAATGACATACTAAGTTTAAAATAAGATGTGACAATTAATCGTCCAGACCCGGGCGTTTAGATTTTTACAAACTTTCACGTACTGCATTAAAAACAAAAGCAAGAGTTGTGAAAGTTAATCACGCTCTCTTGCACATCGTTTTACAGGTAAATCAAAACAAAATTTCAGTGGAGTCCACGCGAAAAGATTGTATGACATCCTCGTGTTGTTCGTGGCGCAGATTTCCAAATTGTCTGCAAGAAAAGAACAACGACACATTAATACATATGACGCATCGCTGGTGATCGTGACAAACATGAATTGATACACATCAACCTCCTCTTTACCAAATCCAAATAAACGAAAGATGTGGAAATTGTAAGAGTAGAAAGCTGACTTATAAATTCTGAACTGATACGCACATGTCTCTAGAATCGAATGTGACAGACTCTGACAAGGACCAGCTGTGAGGACGCGTCCGTGGTGATGTGTGAAAATGCTGAAGTTTTAGCTTAGATTCATGTTTGGATGGAAACAAATCGATCGCAGCAGATATAAATTAGCGTGTTCTACGGTTCTCGTTTGTTTTAATTATTCTACAAGCTCAAGTACCGGCGATTTCTCTTCATTAAGAATTTGACGAAGGATGCGAGACTGCTAGGAAATTGACGCATTAAGTTTTAAATTATTGTGTGACAATTAATCGAATCGTTCAGATAATTCTAACAGCAAGTGTTGTGAAAGCCAAGCACGATATCGCTCTCATCGCTTTACAGTCTTTACAGGTAAATTAAAGCAAACCATAACCACTAACCTTTCTCAACTGCAATTCACGCGAAAAAGGACGCCAGCACAACGGTGTCACAACCTCGTGTTGTTCGTGGTCAGGAGCAGTCGTGGCGCAATGCATTCTGGTAGAAGGCGCAATGCATTCTGGTAAAAAGCCGCAATGCATTCTGGTAAAAAGTGATGAATTCGAGAATTCGTACTCCCTTTTATATTTCTTCTTAAATCCTGTTTATGTTGCTGCTCGCTCGCTACGCTCGCTGCGCAGCAACTAGCGTTCTATCACGGATGCCGTTCTCTGATTGGCTACGCTACTCACTATTCTGCGATAGATAGTGAGAAGCGTAGCTGTGTGCGCTCGAGGCCGCTTCTTGGCGTTTTTTGAGGTTTCTGTAAAGATGATTTAGATTTTGAAGGACTAGTAGATTTATACTAAAACAATTATATTATTCGCTATCGATTTCTATGCGTAATTATCACGTGATAGAAATCTCGAGTTCATAATCTAATATTTTAATAGAAACACGAGTGGAAGTTTGGGAGAACGAGAAATGCTGTGGGAACACGAGCCGCAGACGAGTGTTTCCAGAGCTTTTTGGAGTTCTCCCAAACTTTCACAAGTAGAAACGCGATATTTAACCAAATCAGCGCGCGTATTTTCTTAGGCCTGTTTTCTAACACAATTTCAGACCCGCCAACTCTCACGGTTCTGCTAGTGCCACAAAGTGATAAACTAATAAAGAAAAACACTACTTTTTTGTACCGAGCTGTTTTTTTGTTTTTTGAGTGTGTGATTTTTTTCCGCATCTGTCCGTCATTAAGAATGAAAGGGGAGTAGTCCCTGGGAATGAGGTTGGTGTCTAGTTCCCTCGATGGAAAAGGGGTTTGACCGGGGAAAAAATAGAATCTCACTATTTTTTGTAGAATCTCCAGTTTTTTTTCATGGGTCTCCAGAATTTCCTTTGCCAGGGGTTGGCAGGTCTGCAATTTATTAAGTTTGTCAATTATTGTTAAATTAAATTAACTGACTCACGGATAGCGTATTAGCATAAATAATGATAAAAATCATCTTTAAAATCGATAGCAACCTGGATCCCTAGTCGGCAGACAGTCGCACAACCCTGAAGAGGTAACTGGTGACGACATTTTTACTTCATGGGTTAACATCTCATTTAGGGGTTCACATGTTTAATAAATTCCGTGTTAGCTAGGGGTGAAGAACTCTGTAGGAATAGAAAATATACTGCAAAGGTTGGTGAAGACAACGTGGACATAGGCGTTGTCCACGCCTATGTCCACGTTGTCTTGACCAACCTTTGCAGTATATTTTCTATTTTTAAAGTTTTTTGGTCTGGTCACGATCTATTTTGATCCAACGTAGAGCAAGTTTTGATCGTACACGGTTTCTGCAGTGGTTTAATCCTTAAAAAGTTTTACCTCTGTAGAGCCTACATGTATAGGGCTAGGAGCAACTTCTTTCATGTCGGTTCTCCCTTAAACTGGAGGAGAAATCATCGCGGGAACGACAACAACAACAACCAACTTTATTTGAACTCAGAGCTTGGGGAGTCTACAATCAGACTGTTACCCCCAGAAACCGACAGCAGACTTCACCGCGAGGATCTGGGATTAGGACTGATTAGGATAAATATCTTCCCACCACTGGTAGGGGGGTAAGGGGAGTAGCATCTGTGCGGGGGAATGGTGAGGATAACTTTGGGAAGAAAACTGGGCACTACAAAAGTTGTGTTGTTGAGGTGTTGTTGCGATAAGAGTGAGGTGTCGAGGTTTGGGTGAAATCCTACTTTCATTTTAATGATTTATCACTCTCTTGAACTCTTTAAATTCCTCAACAATGGACGACACTCTGAGCCAATTCATTGAAAAAACTGGAACGGATCCCAGCCTAGCAAGGGACTTGCTCGAAAGTACAAAATGGGACTTGGCGGAAGCTCTGAGAGCTTTTGAAACGCTGTCTTTGGGTTCTGCTGTGAAACACAACGAAAACATGAGCGGTGATAATAACAGAGTTACGAGTGGAAAAGCTAAAAGAGGACTTTCAATGGTTAATTCTGACATAGTCGTTGAAGCTAGGTCTAAAGTTATTGAGGACAAGATACCAGGCACAGATGATAGATACGAGCGTTTTGAGGAGATGTCTGATTTCACTTTCGTTTTGCCTGATTTATCCAACTTCTCTGAGGAACTGAGCGACTTCCTTCGCAGTGACTTAATTGAAACCTCGGCTTTAGTGGCGCTGGAACAAGCAGGTAAATTGATATTTAGATATTAGCTTTGTTCTTTCATACAGGACTGTAAGATTACAAAGTTCAATGTATTAAACTGATACAAGCTATTATACAATTAAGCTACATCTCGGCATTTAACATCCGTTGATGCAAAGTCGGTTTCTGTTTTCTTTCCTCCGAAGGGTTAACTATTCTATAGCTTATGTTAAGCACTGTTTAAGTTGTTTTACTCATCGAATTTTCTTAGAGAATATCTAAACTTAATTCAAGTGAATAGCATTTGTTTCAGTTTTCTTCTTTGCTGGGAGGTGTTTTATTTACACAATGATTCATGAATATACATACATGTATTACCTACCTGCATGCAGACATACATACACAAATCTGTGATGTGGGTATAAATAGGAAAACCATAACACATTTCAATTTGCTAAAGCGATTAACTGGTAATTTGTCATTTGTCCCAGACTACACAAGTGTTGAGGACACTTTTAGGAGGCTGTCTGGAAAATTTATTTCTTAGCATCCACAGTCTTGTAGACATTTTTGTATTCTTGTTTTATTTCTCGTAGAAAAGTAGAGCCGTGTTAAAAGATATGATCAGATTATATGCACCAAATTACATGGCATTATACTAAATCTTGCAGATATATTACAAGTACACAGCCCTAGAATGGCCAATTTTATTATTCGTCTGTGACAAACTTGGTAGTTTGTGTGATGATTCATCTGTTTTTAAATACCTGGAAATGGACAAACCGTCAGATTAGTTTGTCTTGAAAGATGTTCTTGACAGATGTCATGTTAGCAGATGACTATTGTACATAATTCTCCATCTGTTTTCCTGTATTTATGCACAGATGAATATTATGAATAATTATCATATTTATAGCATGCTCACAATAAAAAAATATTTGTTTTGCTCTGACCCAAATTGCATTTGATGCAATAAACTGGAAGAACAAAATGGCAACTTCCTATGTTGCTTGTAGAAAACAACCGAAAGGTATTATCAAGCTAAAAAGGAACAGGGATGGTTATGATGACACATGACAAACAAAAGCTTCTTAAATATCACAAAAAAAAAAGATCAGCTGTATTTACAAGAAAATTTGAATAGCAAGAATTGTTATTAATAACAGTTTAAGCTACACTGTATGTAACTGCAATAGTGATGTATGAATATTAGTAATGATTGCTTTGTCAGATTTAAAAAAAACTATCTCCCTTAACCCTTGACACCCTAAGAGTGACTTATAGATTTTACTCTGTCTAAAGCCAGAAGACTTAACTCTGTCTAACACTAGACAATTTTACTCGGCAAAGGGAGACCACTTAGGGCTTAAAAGGTTAAAAGGCACAGAAATGACACTATTCTTGCACAGATGGTACAATGTTATCAACTAGTTTGTTGTGGTATGCAAAGAGAAAAGTCCTCCTCTGTTGTTGTATTCACTGTGCAAGGAGCATTTTACCTTTAGTTAACCAATTTACCTTATGAGTCAGATGAAAAAACACAGCAATGAAACCATTCTTCATGAGCTTACAAGTATTTTTTAAAAAAGCCTGTTTTGAAATTAGTGTTTGTTTGGTTTTTTTGCTCAAAATAATGCAACTGCTGTTTCGGGTGTTTTTTTTTTGTTTATGCCAGTGTTGTTTGATCCTCTTATTTGCGTCAGATTATTGAAAATTAAATTTAGGCTGTGATTACTTAAGTTGTAGATACTAACAACAAATCGATAGGCTCTGTTCTATATTATTGACTAAATTTAATGCCCACTGTCTCTGATATTGACAACATTGATAGCACACAGCAGAGATTCCATTAAGCCCCTACTTGTTAGTTTTGCCAGTCTGCTTAGAACATATTAAAACCTCCTGCAATAGATCATTTTCATATGGTGTTATCAAATTACAAAATCCAAAAATAAAGAAACCCAAAAGTTTTTATCCTTGTCATGCATAACACAGGGCATCTGACAGGATGCGGTGGTGCGGATCCGCATAATTCGCCTACTTCCGCATCCTCCGCATCCTTGGGGCATTTTTCCACATAAAACTAGAAAATTGCTTCATATAAGTGACAAAGCAACTTATTACTATCATCAGAAGCAAAAATATCGAAGAGATTTATCATTTTGAAGAAGTTAGTCACCCAAAACAGCGACGAAAACACGTCTTTTCATGGGTGTGGACAAACCGTGGGGTAGGCCACATGGCCTAGGCCATGGTGTAGGCCATGGCCTACCCTGTGGCCTACCCTATGGCCTACTCTATGGCTTACCGGTGGTCAGATTTTGTAAAACATTAACACGACATTGGTAAGAGTCGACTGAGTATGCTGCATAAACTTCTATCAATCGAACAGGGAAATTTCCGCATAATCTGGCGTCTTTTCCGCATAATCGTCACTTTCTTCCGCATAATATTGCTGAAAATTTCCGCATAATTTTCAATTTTTTTCCGCACCCTATAAGATGGCCTGATAACAGGATCTAGATTTAAATCTGTTTACAAATTTTCATTTGGAAACCAGAGCATTTTGAGTGTTAGAGTTATGGGGTGCATGACATGAAGCTATGATCTTTTCTCTTTTTTCGGAAAAAAAGTAGTGATTTTTAGCCTTTTTAGGAGTTAAAGTATTAGGAAAAGTGCTTGTGTGAATGTTTCTTGGTTCAATTCAAATAATCAGTAGACTAGATAGCCAAAGTAAGTTCCAGATGCTTACACTATGTGTGTTTTCCCACCACCATATTGGTGAACTATGGATGTACAACAACATGGCAACTCCAGACTAAGCTCTGTAAATATTCTCCAACCATATCGATGAATATCTCAAGTTTGAAAAATTGCAGAGACCGAAAACTTGGAGAAGTGTCTTTTTTACTTATCTCCTATAACATTACAATTTACTGACCTTATCCGCTGAACAGTTTTCAATATTGTATTTTTTCGTTGCCTGACAGTGTAATTGGACTACATGTATGGTAGTCTTTGCACAGGTCAGTCAATGATTTATGCAATGGTTGTCTTGAGACCTGTCCAAAGAGGAAATGTTTGATGATCAAACATTGTGTGGTGACCAAATTCTGCTCAGTGATCAAACATGTTTGATACCATTTGGCCACTCAGTACTACATCAACAGGTTTGGTTACCAAACAATATTAATTGATTATCTTTGGTCGCCAAACATTTCCTCTTTGACAGATATAATTATGAAATGAATGAGATAGCCTTGTTATAGTTTATTACAAAGAACTTACAAAGTATCAACTGTGGGTTGTTTTTCACATTGTTTTTATTTTTCTGTCATTTCCTTGTTTCCACTTTGAATGAACAAGGACTCTTTCTGATCCCTAATGTTTCTAGGACGGTTAAACTGGTGGGCTGATGTGGGTGTTTGCCAACGTCTTCTTCCTCTCGCAACTGTGGGTGATGGAAACTGTTTATTACATGCTGCTTCTCTTGGAATGTGGGGATTCCAGGATCGCTTGTTGACACTGCGTAAGGCACTGTATGGTACACTCACAAGCCACCTGGCCAAGGGAGCTATCAAAAGACGCTGGCGATTGCAACAGTGGGAGAAGAACATCAATGCTGGTGGTCTGCTGTACTCGGAAGATGAGTGGGAGAAAGAGTGGCAAGAGGTGTTACGAATTGCCTCTACCCAGCGTAGATTAGATCATGAGCAAAAGGCTGCAGAAACCAAGAAAGGGGGAGAAACAGTAGCAACTCTAGCCACTATAGCAGAAAAGGACAGTGACAACACATCTGATGGTCCTGGAAAAGAGGACGCGACTAGCAAAGCTGACCAATCAGAGACAGAAAAGCAAAAGGAAGTGAAAGATAATTTGGATTGTCAAAGTGACTCTTCCACACAAGAAGGACTGAAAGAAACTGAGACTGAGGGAGGGACTTTTGAAAGCCTTGAAGACATCCATGTCTTTGTTCTAGCGCATGTTCTGCGACGTGCAATTATAGTCATAGCTGATCAATATTTGTATGGATTTGGAGGTGAACCTATTGCACCGATTCCATTTGGAGGGGTGTACCTTCCACTAGAATGTGACCCCAGTAATTGCTTTAAAAGCCCCTTAGTGCTTGCTTTCGATTCAGCGCACTTTTCACCTCTGGTTCTTTGTGATGAAAAGAAAGACACCAAGAGTAATTGGTTGAAAGCCTCTGTGCCCCTTGTTGGACCAAACCATGAGTTGCTACCAATTCAGTTTTCTGTAGATCCTGGGGAAGACTTTTTGTGGAGCAGCCTGGTTGACGATTCTAGCATTGTAGAGAAATTGGCTCTAAGTATGGACAAAAAGCTACAGCTTTTGAAGAAATATTTAGATGTCGATTTGATTAAAATACCAAGTGCGAGCAAGAAAGATAGTTCTGAAGATGGCAAGTCAACAGCCAAAGGCGAGAAATCATCTGAGGCAGGAAGCAGTGATGGTGGTGTTAAGCCTGAGAAAAAATTGTCTTCAAAATCTGTTGAAAAGAAGGAGAAGTCTTGGATTGCTACTCAAATTTTGAAAGTGGGCACAATGGCTGGAGTCGTGGGTGGTGTTGTCCATAGTGATATTTATGTTGCAAAACTGCAAACAGACAAGAAACCAGAGTACTATGACAAGATGATTGAAAATTATATTCAGTCTGCGAAGCTCCGATTTGAAGAGGAAAAGAAATCAAAAGTGAAAACTGACAAAGGTATAGGAAATAATGGAGAGAAACCTCAGCCATGCATCAATCCTGGTTGTCAGCTGTATGGGACTTCAGCTACAAATTACCTTTGTTCTGGTTGCTTCAAGACTCAGAAATCTTACAGTGAAACAGGCCGCTATCTTGATGGTTCATCATCAACTGGTGGCAGTTCATCTGTGTCAAATTACGATAATTATAGTGGTTTACCCAGTTACTGGCCACACCCTGCATACTCTGCATATGTTCCGTATGGGTATTTTGGAGATCGTACTGGATCGAGACAAAGTTACAATACCTCAACTGTAGATCAAAAGACTTTGCAGTCAAGCAGGGAAGGGCAAGGCAGTCCTCCTTCATATGATGAAGCAATGAACCTATCA
>JAHPZR010042601.1:0-20000 GCA_019787425.1 Platygyra sinensis | reverse complement strand
TCTTACTGCTAATAATAAAATATGGAGTAAAATTCTGAATATTCTCATAACTTCTTACTATAATGAATTAATACTAATTATTAAAAGTCTTGTTTATCTTCTCCAAAAATATTAAGTGTACTATGTACACCTGGTGTAATGAAAAAAGGTGTGACCATGTAGTTCTATAACTTGGTAGAAAAATGGAAAACATGTTTGCTATCTCTTATAGAAAATTCTGCGACCAAAACAAAGAAAACAACTTATTTACTTTGATCACTGCGCCATCATCACGTCAACAGCTCGTGCTAGTTCTATCGAGTTTTAGTATCAGCCAACTAGTGGACTGATGCAAATCCTGCATTTTGATTGGCTACGCTACTAGGGGACTATTAGTAATAGTAATTGAGTAGCGAAATTCACTGGTTTTTCTTTCGTTGTTTTCCCCCAAATAAATATTTCTTCAACTTGCATTTGCTAACTTTATTATTGCCTTTTCTGTCCGACTAGTTGGGTGATACTAAAACAATTAGGCCCTTCGCCCTCAAGGGCCACAGGTCAATAGCTTCGCCTCATGGGCTATCGACCTGTAGCCTGAAAGGGCTACGGGTCTAATTGTTAAATAAACACAATTTCATCTACCAATCAGCACACGCATTTACATATAGCTATTTTCTATGGATAAAATGGAAATGAGTGTGCTCTGTGTTAATAAAGCATTCTTACAATGTTAAGTCTGTTGCACAATGCTTATTGGAATCTCTTATCCTTTTTAACAATGTTCTAAACTGACAGAGGGGGTTAAGGGATGGGGCACAGTGACCCAATACATCAGGAGTCCCCTTTAAGGAGATTCCCATTATCAGAACGGCCCCTTTCAGAAGGGGTTCAGAATAGTGCAATTTAAATGTAATCAGAGATGTGCAATAAGAAGCCAAGGTCTGAATAGTAAATGTAAGCAGATCTGCTTGGGCGGTATCTTTTCTTCCAAAATCCTTCATCTTGTAACTACTTTTTTACGTAACGAAATGTCAAAAAACATCATGCCACAAACGCTAGATAAGAAACACAAAAATGAAAACATAAAAGATATCCTCTACTTGGTAAGAAATTATGTGTTCCTATTAGCATTGTGGCACATTCATAGAAACCCTCACATGCATTTCAGTGCCAGTGCAGGGCTCAAAGAAGAAACATGATTCCAGCTTGCACATCAAACAAGCAGCTTTTAAATTTTCCTTGCTCTGGGCAACTTCCATAGACCCTTGCCCATTTAGGCCAAGTAAGAATAAAAAAACTGCTTGTGTGCAATATGTGGACATCACTTTTTTCAAGCCCTGCAGTAGGCCAGCTTTTGCTTACATTTCTGTGTAGAATTGGAATTGAGCACTTTTATGAAACTACCAGCCAGCTGCAGACTACAATAAAATGTTTCAAAAGCAACATCAGTTGAGTCACAAAAGTGACATATCCATCTCAGGTGACTTTAGATTTTGATGCCTCATTTTCTTCTATCATATACCTCAATGACTTTTGGTATGTTTTGAAACAGAGAGAACAATATCCCTTGTTTTCTGGACTACCATAAAACTTGCAGTCCTTGTTAGAACAATTGATGACAGATTGCCCTGCAGAACCTTTTCCTGTACTATCATCAATTGAATCAAGCTTGACAGTAGAACCAGACGGCAGACTAGAGAATGTACTTTTGCTTGATAGGTTCATTGCTTCATCATATGAAGGAGGACTGCCTTGCCCTTCCCTGCTTGACTGCAAAGTCTTTTGATCTACAGTTGAGGTATTGTAACTTTGTCTCGATCCAGTACGATCTCCAAAATACCCATACGGAACATATGCAGAGTATGCAGGGTGTGGCCAGTAACTGGGTAAACCACTATAATTATCGTAATTTGACACAGATGAACTGCCACCAGTTGATGATGAACCATCAAGATAGCGGCCTGTTTCACTGTAAGATTTCTGAGTCTTGAAGCAACCAGAACAAAGGTAATTTGTAGCTGAAGTCCCATACAGCTGACAACCAGGATTGATGCATGGCTGAGGTTTCTCTCCATTATTTCCTATACCTTTGTCAGTTTTCACTTTTGATTTCTTTTCCTCTTCAAATCGGAGCTTCGCAGACTGAATATAATTTTCAATCATCTTGTCATAGTACTCTGGTTTCTTGTCTGTTTGCAGTTTTGCAACATAAATATCACTATGGACAACACCACCCACGACTCCAGCCATTGTGCCCACTTTCAAAATTTGAGTAGCAATCCAAGACTTCTCCTTCTTTTCAACAGATTTTGAAGACAATTTTTTCTCAGGCTTAACACCACCATCACTGCTTCCTGCCTCAGATGATTTCTCGCCTTTGGCTGTTGACTTGCCATCTTCAGAACTATCTTTCTTGCTCGCACTTGGTATTTTAATCAAATCGACATCTAAATATTTCTTCAAAAGCTGTAGCTTTTTGTCCATACTTAGAGCCAATTTCTCTACAATGCTAGAATCGTCAACCAGGCTGCTCCACAAAAAGTCTTCCCCAGGATCTACAGAAAACTGAATTGGTAGCAACTCATGGTTTGGTCCAACAAGGGGCACAGAGGCTTTCAACCAATTACTCTTGGTGTCTTTCTTTTCATCACAAAGAACCAGAGGTGAAAAGTGCGCTGAATCGAAAGCAAGCACTAAGGGGCTTTTAAAGCAATTACTGGGGTCACATTCTAGTGGAAGGTACACCCCTCCAAATGGAATCGGTGCAATAGGTTCACCTCCAAATCCATACAAATATTGATCAGCTATGACTATAATTGCACGTCGCAGAACATGCGCTAGAACAAAGACATGGATGTCTTCAAGGCTTTCAAAAGTCCCTCCCTCAGTCTCAGTTTCTTTCAGTCCTTCTTGTGTGGAAGAGTCACTTTGACAATCCAAATTATCTTTCACTTCCTTTTGCTTTTCTGTCTCTGATTGGTCAGCTTTGCTAGTCGCGTCCTCTTTTCCAGGACCATCAGATGTGTTGTCACTGTCCTTTTCTGCTATAGTGGCTAGAGTTGCTACTGTTTCTCCCCCTTTCTTGGTTTCTGCAGCCTTTTGCTCATGATCTAATCTACGCTGGGTAGAGGCAATTCGTAACACCTCTTGCCACTCTTTCTCCCACTCATCTTCCGAGTACAGCAGACCACCAGCATTGATGTTCTTCTCCCACTGTTGCAATCGCCAGCGTCTTTTGATAGCTCCCTTGGCCAGGTGGCTTGTGAGTGTACCATACAGTGCCTTACGCAGTGTCAACAAGCGATCCTGGAATCCCCACATTCCAAGAGAAGCAGCATGTAATAAACAGTTTCCATCACCCACAGTTGCGAGAGGAAGAAGACGTTGGCAAACACCCACATCAGCCCACCAGTTTAACCGTCCTAGAAACATTAGGGATCAGAAAGAGTCCTTGTTCATTCAAAGTGGAAACAAGGAAATGACAGAAAAATAAAAACAATGTGAAAAACAACCCACAGTTGATACTTTGTAAGTTCTTTGTAATAAACTATAACAAGGCTATCTCATTCATTTCATAATTATATCTGTCAAAGAGGAAATGTTTGGCGACCAAAGATAATCAATTAATATTGTTTGGTAACCAAACCTGTTGATGTAGTACTGAGTGGCCAAATGGTATCAAACATGTTTGATCACTGAGCAGAATTTGGTCACCACACAATGTTTGATCATCAAACATTTCCTCTTTGGACAGGTCTCAAGACAACCATTGCATAAATCATTGACTGACCTGTGCAAAGACTACCATACATGTAGTCCAATTACACTGTCAGGCAACGAAAAAATACAATATTGAAAACTGTTCAGCGGATAAGGTCAGTAAATTGTAATGTTATAGGAGATAAGTAAAAAAGACACTTCTCCAAGTTTTCGGTCTCTGCAATTTTTCAAACTTGAGATATTCATCGATATGGTTGGAGAATATTTACAGAGCTTAGTCTGGAGTTGCCATGTTGTTGTACATCCATAGTTCACCAATATGGTGGTGGGAAAACACACATAGTGTAAGCATCTGGAACTTACTTTGGCTATCTAGTCTACTGATTATTTGAATTGAACCAAGAAACATTCACACAAGCACTTTTCCTAATACTTTAACTCCTAAAAAGGCTAAAAATCACTACTTTTTTTCCGAAAAAAGAGAAAAGATCATAGCTTCATGTCATGCACCCCATAACTCTAACACTCAAAATGCTCTGGTTTCCAAATGAAAATTTGTAAACAGATTTAAATCTAGATCCTGTTATCAGGCCATCTTATAGGGTGCGGAAAAAAATTGAAAATTATGCGGAAATTTTCAGCAATATTATGCGGAAGAAAGTGACGATTATGCGGAAAAGACGCCAGATTATGCGGAAATTTCCCTGTTCGATTGATAGAAGTTTATGCAGCATACTCAGTCGACTCTTACCAATGTCGTGTTAATGTTTTACAAAATCTGACCACCGGTAAGCCATAGAGTAGGCCATAGGGTAGGCCACAGGGTAGGCCATGGCCTACACCATGGCCTAGGCCATGTGGCCTACCCCACGGTTTGTCCACACCCATGAAAAGACGTGTTTTCGTCGCTGTTTTGGGTGACTAACTTCTTCAAAATGATAAATCTCTTCGATATTTTTGCTTCTGATGATAGTAATAAGTTGCTTTGTCACTTATATGAAGCAATTTTCTAGTTTTATGTGGAAAAATGCCCCAAGGATGCGGAGGATGCGGAAGTAGGCGAATTATGCGGATCCGCACCACCGCATCCTGTCAGATGCCCTGTGTTATGCATGACAAGGATAAAAACTTTTGGGTTTCTTTATTTTTGGATTTTGTAATTTGATAACACCATATGAAAATGATCTATTGCAGGAGGTTTTAATATGTTCTAAGCAGACTGGCAAAACTAACAAGTAGGGGCTTAATGGAATCTCTGCTGTGTGCTATCAATGTTGTCAATATCAGAGACAGTGGGCATTAAATTTAGTCAATAATATAGAACAGAGCCTATCGATTTGTTGTTAGTATCTACAACTTAAGTAATCACAGCCTAAATTTAATTTTCAATAATCTGACGCAAATAAGAGGATCAAACAACACTGGCATAAACAAAAAAAAAACACCCGAAACAGCAGTTGCATTATTTTGAGCAAAAAAACCAAACAAACACTAATTTCAAAACAGGCTTTTTTAAAAAAATACTTGTAAGCTCATGAAGAATGGTTTCATTGCTGTGTTTTTTCATCTGACTCATAAGGTAAATTGGTTAACTAAAGGTAAAATGCTCCTTGCACAGTGAATACAACAACAGAGGAGGACTTTTCTCTTTGCATACCACAACAAACTAGTTGATAACATTGTACCATCTGTGCAAGAATAGTGTCATTTCTGTGCCTTTTAACCTTTTAAGCCCTAAGTGGTCTCCCTTTGCCGAGTAAAATTGTCTAGTGTTAGACAGAGTTAAGTCTTCTGGCTTTAGACAGAGTAAAATCTATAAGTCACTCTTAGGGTGTCAAGGGTTAAGGGAGATAGTTTTTTTTAAATCTGACAAAGCAATCATTACTAATATTCATACATCACTATTGCAGTTACATACAGTGTAGCTTAAACTGTTATTAATAACAATTCTTGCTATTCAAATTTTCTTGTAAATACAGCTGATCTTTTTTTTTTGTGATATTTAAGAAGCTTTTGTTTGTCATGTGTCATCATAACCATCCCTGTTCCTTTTTAGCTTGATAATACCTTTCGGTTGTTTTCTACAAGCAACATAGGAAGTTGCCATTTTGTTCTTCCAGTTTATTGCATCAAATGCAATTTGGGTCAGAGCAAAACAAATATTTTTTTATTGTGAGCATGCTATAAATATGATAATTATTCATAATATTCATCTGTGCATAAATACAGGAAAACAGATGGAGAATTATGTACAATAGTCATCTGCTAACATGACATCTGTCAAGAACATCTTTCAAGACAAACTAATCTGACGGTTTGTCCATTTCCAGGTATTTAAAAACAGATGAATCATCACACAAACTACCAAGTTTGTCACAGACGAATAATAAAATTGGCCATTCTAGGGCTGTGTACTTGTAATATATCTGCAAGATTTAGTATAATGCCATGTAATTTGGTGCATATAATCTGATCATATCTTTTAACACGGCTCTACTTTTCTACGAGAAATAAAACAAGAATACAAAAATGTCTACAAGACTGTGGATGCTAAGAAATAAATTTTCCAGACAGCCTCCTAAAAGTGTCCTCAACACTTGTGTAGTCTGGGACAAATGACAAATTACCAGTTAATCGCTTTAGCAAATTGAAATGTGTTATGGTTTTCCTATTTATACCCACATCACAGATTTGTGTATGTATGTCTGCATGCAGGTAGGTAATACATGTATGTATATTCATGAATCATTGTGTAAATAAAACACCTCCCAGCAAAGAAGAAAACTGAAACAAATGCTATTCACTTGAATTAAGTTTAGATATTCTCTAAGAAAATTCGATGAGTAAAACAACTTAAACAGTGCTTAACATAAGCTATAGAATAGTTAACCCTTCGGAGGAAAGAAAACAGAAACCGACTTTGCATCAACGGATGTTAAATGCCGAGATGTAGCTTAATTGTATAATAGCTTGTATCAGTTTAATACATTGAACTTTGTAATCTTACAGTCCTGTATGAAAGAACAAAGCTAATATCTAAATATCAATTTACCTGCTTGTTCCAGCGCCACTAAAGCCGAGGTTTCAATTAAGTCACTGCGAAGGAAGTCGCTCAGTTCCTCAGAGAAGTTGGATAAATCAGGCAAAACGAAAGTGAAATCAGACATCTCCTCAAAACGCTCGTATCTATCATCTGTGCCTGGTATCTTGTCCTCAATAACTTTAGACCTAGCTTCAACGACTATGTCAGAATTAACCATTGAAAGTCCTCTTTTAGCTTTTCCACTCGTAACTCTGTTATTATCACCGCTCATGTTTTCGTTGTGTTTCACAGCAGAACCCAAAGACAGCGTTTCAAAAGCTCTCAGAGCTTCCGCCAAGTCCCATTTTGTACTTTCGAGCAAGTCCCTTGCTAGGCTGGGATCCGTTCCAGTTTTTTCAATGAATTGGCTCAGAGTGTCGTCCATTGTTGAGGAATTTAAAGAGTTCAAGAGAGTGATAAATCATTAAAATGAAAGTAGGATTTCACCCAAACCTCGACACCTCACTCTTATCGCAACAACACCTCAACAACACAACTTTTGTAGTGCCCAGTTTTCTTCCCAAAGTTATCCTCACCATTCCCCCGCACAGATGCTACTCCCCTTACCCCCCTACCAGTGGTGGGAAGATATTTATCCTAATCAGTCCTAATCCCAGATCCTCGCGGTGAAGTCTGCTGTCGGTTTCTGGGGGTAACAGTCTGATTGTAGACTCCCCAAGCTCTGAGTTCAAATAAAGTTGGTTGTTGTTGTTGTCGTTCCCGCGATGATTTCTCCTCCAGTTTAAGGGAGAACCGACATGAAAGAAGTTGCTCCTAGCCCTATACATGTAGGCTCTACAGAGGTAAAACTTTTTAAGGATTAAACCACTGCAGAAACCGTGTACGATCAAAACTTGCTCTACGTTGGATCAAAATAGATCGTGACCAGACCAAAAAACTTTAAAAATAGAAAATATACTGCAAAGGTTGGTCAAGACAACGTGGACATAGGCGTGGACAACGCCTATGTCCACGTTGTCTTCACCAACCTTTGCAGTATATTTTCTATTCCTACAGAGTTCTTCACCCCTAGCTAACACGGAATTTATTAAACATGTGAACCCCTAAATGAGATGTTAACCCATGAAGTAAAAATGTCGTCACCAGTTACCTCTTCAGGGTTGTGCGACTGTCTGCCGACTAGGGATCCAGGTTGCTATCGATTTTAAAGATGATTTTTATCATTATTTATGCTAATACGCTATCCGTGAGTCAGTTAATTTAATTTAACAATAATTGACAAACTTAATAAATTGCAGACCTGCCAACCCCTGGCAAAGGAAATTCTGGAGACCCATGAAAAAAAACTGGAGATTCTACAAAAAATAGTGAGATTCTATTTTTTCCCCGGTCAAACCCCTTTTCCATCGAGGGAACTAGACACCAACCTCATTCCCAGGGACTACTCCCCTTTCATTCTTAATGACGGACAGATGCGGAAAAAAATCACACACTCAAAAAACAAAAAAACAGCTCGGTACAAAAAAGTAGTGTTTTTTCTTTATTAGTTTATCACTTTGTGGCACTAGCAGAACCGTGAGAGTTGGCGGGTCTGAAATTGTGTTAGAAAACAGGCCTAAGAAAATACGCGCGCTGATTTGGTTAAATATCGCGTTTCTACTTGTGAAAGTTTGGGAGAACTCCAAAAAGCTCTGGAAACACTCGTCTGCGGCTCGTGTTCCCACAGCATTTCTCGTTCTCCCAAACTTCCACTCGTGTTTCTATTAAAATATTAGATTATGAACTCGAGATTTCTATCACGTGATAATTACGCATAGAAATCGATAGCGAATAATATAATTGTTTTAGTATAAATCTACTAGTCCTTCAAAATCTAAATCATCTTTACAGAAACCTCAAAAAACGCCAAGAAGCGGCCTCGAGCGCACACAGCTACGCTTCTCACTATCTATCGCAGAATAGTGAGTAGCGTAGCCAATCAGAGAACGGCATCCGTGATAGAACGCTAGTTGCTGCGCAGCGAGCGTAGCGAGCGAGCAGCAACATAAACAGGATTTAAGAAGAAATATAAAAGGGAGTACGAATTCTCGAATTCATCACTTTTTACCAGAATGCATTGCGGCTTTTTACCAGAATGCATTGCGCCTTCTACCAGAATGCATTGCGCCACGACTGCTCCTGACCACGAACAACACGAGGTTGTGACACCGTTGTGCTGGCGTCCTTTTTCGCGTGAATTGCAGTTGAGAAAGGTTAGTGGTTATGGTTTGCTTTAATTTACCTGTAAAGACTGTAAAGCGATGAGAGCGATATCGTGCTTGGCTTTCACAACACTTGCTGTTAGAATTATCTGAACGATTCGATTAATTGTCACACAATAATTTAAAACTTAATGCGTCAATTTCCTAGCAGTCTCGCATCCTTCGTCAAATTCTTAATGAAGAGAAATCGCCGGTACTTGAGCTTGTAGAATAATTAAAACAAACGAGAACCGTAGAACACGCTAATTTATATCTGCTGCGATCGATTTGTTTCCATCCAAACATGAATCTAAGCTAAAACTTCAGCATTTTCACACATCACCACGGACGCGTCCTCACAGCTGGTCCTTGTCAGAGTCTGTCACATTCGATTCTAGAGACATGTGCGTATCAGTTCAGAATTTATAAGTCAGCTTTCTACTCTTACAATTTCCACATCTTTCGTTTATTTGGATTTGGTAAAGAGGAGGTTGATGTGTATCAATTCATGTTTGTCACGATCACCAGCGATGCGTCATATGTATTAATGTGTCGTTGTTCTTTTCTTGCAGACAATTTGGAAATCTGCGCCACGAACAACACGAGGATGTCATACAATCTTTTCGCGTGGACTCCACTGAAATTTTGTTTTGATTTACCTGTAAAACGATGTGCAAGAGAGCGTGATTAACTTTCACAACTCTTGCTTTTGTTTTTAATGCAGTACGTGAAAGTTTGTAAAAATCTAAACGCCCGGGTCTGGACGATTAATTGTCACATCTTATTTTAAACTTAGTATGTCATTTCTTATCTTAGCAGTCTCGCTCCGTGGTCGAATTCTTAAATCAGATGAAGAGAAATCGTCGTTACTAAAACTTGTAGAATAATTAAAACAAACGGAAACTGTAGAACACGCTTATTTCACATATGCTACGATCAATTCCTTTTCATCCAAACATGAATTTAAACTTAAGTTTTAACAGTTTCACATATACGGCGATCGACTAGCCTGCGAACGCAGACGTATTTCCGGCTGTCACTGGCGCCGCCAGCAGAGACAAGCGATAGCCGGAAATAGTTCGCAGGCTAGCGATGCATTAAGTCTAGAGTGTTGACAGTATTGAAAATGCGTCGATCGCTAGCCTGCGAACTATTTCCGGCTATCGCTTGTCTCTGCTGGCGGCGCCAGTGACAGCCGGAAATACGTCTGCGTTCGCAGGCTAGTCGATCGCCGTATATGTGAAACTGTTAAAACTTAAGTTTAAATTCATGTTTGGATGAAAAGGAATTGATCGTAGCATATGTGAAATAAGCGTGTTCTACAGTTTCCGTTTGTTTTAATTATTCTACAAGTTTTAGTAACGACGATTTCTCTTCATCTGATTTAAGAATTCGACCACGGAGCGAGACTGCTAAGATAAGAAATGACATACTAAGTTTAAAATAAGATGTGACAATTAATCGTCCAGACCCGGGCGTTTAGATTTTTACAAACTTTCACGTACTGCATTAAAAACAAAAGCAAGAGTTGTGAAAGTTAATCACGCTCTCTTGCACATCGTTTTACAGGTAAATCAAAACAAAATTTCAGTGGAGTCCACGCGAAAAGATTGTATGACATCCTCGTGTTGTTCGTGGCGCAGATTTCCAAATGTCTGCAAGAAAAGAACAACGACACATTAATACATATGACGCATCGCTGGTGATCGTGACAAACATGAATTGATACACATCAACCTCCTCTTTACCAAATCCAAATAAACGAAAGATGTGGAAATTGTAAGAGTAGAAAGCTGACTTATAAATTCTGAACTGATACGCACATGTCTCTAGAATCGAATGTGACAGACTCTGACAAGGACCAGCTGTGAGGACGCGTCCGTGGTGATGTGTGAAAATGCTGAAGTTTTAGCTTAGATTCATGTTTGGATGGAAACAAATCGATCGCAGCAGATATAAATTAGCGTGTTCTACGGTTCTCGTTTGTTTTAATTATTCTACAAGCTCAAGTACCGGCGATTTCTCTTCATTAAGAATTTGACGAAGGATGCGAGACTGCTAGGAAATTGACGCATTAAGTTTTAAATTATTGTGTGACAATTAATCGAATCGTTCAGATAATTCTAACAGCAAGTGTTGTGAAAGCCAAGCACGATATCGCTCTCATCGCTTTACAGTCTTTACAGGTAAATTAAAGCAAACCATAACCACTAACCTTTCTCAACTGCAATTCACGCGAAAAAGGACGCCAGCACAACGGTGTCACAACCTCGTGTTGTTCGTGGTCAGGAGCAGTCGTGGCGCAATGCATTCTGGTAGAAGGCGCAATGCATTCTGGTAAAAAGCCGCAATGCATTCTGGTAAAAAGTGATGAATTCGAGAATTCGTACTCCCTTTTATATTTCTTCTTAAATCCTGTTTATGTTGCTGCTCGCTCGCTACGCTCGCTGCGCAGCAACTAGCGTTCTATCACGGATGCCGTTCTCTGATTGGCTACGCTACTCACTATTCTGCGATAGATAGTGAGAAGCGTAGCTGTGTGCGCTCGAGGCCGCTTCTTGGCGTTTTTTGAGGTTTCTGTAAAGATGATTTAGATTTTGAAGGACTAGTAGATTTATACTAAAACAATTATATTATTCGCTATCGATTTCTATGCGTAATTATCACGTGATAGAAATCTCGAGTTCATAATCTAATATTTTAATAGAAACACGAGTGGAAGTTTGGGAGAACGAGAAATGCTGTGGGAACACGAGCCGCAGACGAGTGTTTCCAGAGCTTTTTGGAGTTCTCCCAAACTTTCACAAGTAGAAACGCGATATTTAACCAAATCAGCGCGCGTATTTTCTTAGGCCTGTTTTCTAACACAATTTCAGACCCGCCAACTCTCACGGTTCTGCTAGTGCCACAAAGTGATAAACTAATAAAGAAAAAACACTACTTTTTTGTACCGAGCTGTTTTTTTGTTTTTTGAGTGTGTGATTTTTTTCCGCATCTGTCCGTCATTAAGAATGAAAGGGGAGTAGTCCCTGGGAATGAGGTTGGTGTCTAGTTCCCTCGATGGAAAAGGGGTTTGACCGGGGAAAAAATAGAATCTCACTATTTTTTGTAGAATCTCCAGTTTTTTTTCATGGGTCTCCAGAATTTCCTTTGCCAGGGGTTGGCAGGTCTGCAATTTATTAAGTTTGTCAATTATTGTTAAATTAAATTAACTGACTCACGGATAGCGTATTAGCATAAATAATGATAAAAATCATCTTTAAAATCGATAGCAACCTGGATCCCTAGTCGGCAGACAGTCGCACAACCCTGAAGAGGTAACTGGTGACGACATTTTTACTTCATGGGTTAACATCTCATTTAGGGGTTCACATGTTTAATAAATTCCGTGTTAGCTAGGGGTGAAGAACTCTGTAGGAATAGAAAATATACTGCAAAGGTTGGTGAAGACAACGTGGACATAGGCGTTGTCCACGCCTATGTCCACGTTGTCTTGACCAACCTTTGCAGTATATTTTCTATTTTTAAAGTTTTTTGGTCTGGTCACGATCTATTTTGATCCAACGTAGAGCAAGTTTTGATCGTACACGGTTTCTGCAGTGGTTTAATCCTTAAAAAGTTTTACCTCTGTAGAGCCTACATGTATAGGGCTAGGAGCAACTTCTTTCATGTCGGTTCTCCCTTAAACTGGAGGAGAAATCATCGCGGGAACGACAACAACAACAACCAACTTTATTTGAACTCAGAGCTTGGGGAGTCTACAATCAGACTGTTACCCCCAGAAACCGACAGCAGACTTCACCGCGAGGATCTGGGATTAGGACTGATTAGGATAAATATCTTCCCACCACTGGTAGGGGGGTAAGGGGAGTAGCATCTGTGCGGGGGAATGGTGAGGATAACTTTGGGAAGAAAACTGGGCACTACAAAAGTTGTGTTGTTGAGGTGTTGTTGCGATAAGAGTGAGGTGTCGAGGTTTGGGTGAAATCCTACTTTCATTTTAATGATTTATCACTCTCTTGAACTCTTTAAATTCCTCAACAATGGACGACACTCTGAGCCAATTCATTGAAAAAACTGGAACGGATCCCAGCCTAGCAAGGGACTTGCTCGAAAGTACAAAATGGGACTTGGCGGAAGCTCTGAGAGCTTTTGAAACGCTGTCTTTGGGTTCTGCTGTGAAACACAACGAAAACATGAGCGGTGATAATAACAGAGTTACGAGTGGAAAAGCTAAAAGAGGACTTTCAATGGTTAATTCTGACATAGTCGTTGAAGCTAGGTCTAAAGTTATTGAGGACAAGATACCAGGCACAGATGATAGATACGAGCGTTTTGAGGAGATGTCTGATTTCACTTTCGTTTTGCCTGATTTATCCAACTTCTCTGAGGAACTGAGCGACTTCCTTCGCAGTGACTTAATTGAAACCTCGGCTTTAGTGGCGCTGGAACAAGCAGGTAAATTGATATTTAGATATTAGCTTTGTTCTTTCATACAGGACTGTAAGATTACAAAGTTCAATGTATTAAACTGATACAAGCTATTATACAATTAAGCTACATCTCGGCATTTAACATCCGTTGATGCAAAGTCGGTTTCTGTTTTCTTTCCTCCGAAGGGTTAACTATTCTATAGCTTATGTTAAGCACTGTTTAAGTTGTTTTACTCATCGAATTTTCTTAGAGAATATCTAAACTTAATTCAAGTGAATAGCATTTGTTTCAGTTTTCTTCTTTGCTGGGAGGTGTTTTATTTACACAATGATTCATGAATATACATACATGTATTACCTACCTGCATGCAGACATACATACACAAATCTGTGATGTGGGTATAAATAGGAAAACCATAACACATTTCAATTTGCTAAAGCGATTAACTGGTAATTTGTCATTTGTCCCAGACTACACAAGTGTTGAGGACACTTTTAGGAGGCTGTCTGGAAAATTTATTTCTTAGCATCCACAGTCTTGTAGACATTTTTGTATTCTTGTTTTATTTCTCGTAGAAAAGTAGAGCCGTGTTAAAAGATATGATCAGATTATATGCACCAAATTACATGGCATTATACTAAATCTTGCAGATATATTACAAGTACACAGCCCTAGAATGGCCAATTTTATTATTCGTCTGTGACAAACTTGGTAGTTTGTGTGATGATTCATCTGTTTTTAAATACCTGGAAATGGACAAACCGTCAGATTAGTTTGTCTTGAAAGATGTTCTTGACAGATGTCATGTTAGCAGATGACTATTGTACATAATTCTCCATCTGTTTTCCTGTATTTATGCACAGATGAATATTATGAATAATTATCATATTTATAGCATGCTCACAATAAAAAAATATTTGTTTTGCTCTGACCCAAATTGCATTTGATGCAATAAACTGGAAGAACAAAATGGCAACTTCCTATGTTGCTTGTAGAAAACAACCGAAAGGTATTATCAAGCTAAAAAGGAACAGGGATGGTTATGATGACACATGACAAACAAAAGCTTCTTAAATATCACAAAAAAAAAAGATCAGCTGTATTTACAAGAAAATTTGAATAGCAAGAATTGTTATTAATAACAGTTTAAGCTACACTGTATGTAACTGCAATAGTGATGTATGAATATTAGTAATGATTGCTTTGTCAGATTTAAAAAAAACTATCTCCCTTAACCCTTGACACCCTAAGAGTGACTTATAGATTTTACTCTGTCTAAAGC
This sequence comes from Platygyra sinensis, assembly GCA_019787425.1. Taxonomy (NCBI): domain Eukaryota; kingdom Metazoa; phylum Cnidaria; class Anthozoa; order Scleractinia; family Merulinidae; genus Platygyra; species Platygyra sinensis. The sequence goes on along the minus strand of JAHPZR010042601.1, from coordinate 5,302 downwards.
CAGAAGACTTAACTCTGTCTAACACTAGACAATTTTACTCGGCAAAGGGAGACCACTTAGGGCTTAAAAGGTTAAAAGGCACAGAAATGACACTATTCTTGCACAGATGGTACAATGTTATCAACTAGTTTGTTGTGGTATGCAAAGAGAAAAGTCCTCCTCTGTTGTTGTATTCACTGTGCAAGGAGCATTTTACCTTTAGTTAACCAATTTACCTTATGAGTCAGATGAAAAAACACAGCAATGAAACCATTCTTCATGAGCTTACAAGTATTTTTTTAAAAAAGCCTGTTTTGAAATTAGTGTTTGTTTGGTTTTTTTGCTCAAAATAATGCAACTGCTGTTTCGGGTGTTTTTTTTTTGTTTATGCCAGTGTTGTTTGATCCTCTTATTTGCGTCAGATTATTGAAAATTAAATTTAGGCTGTGATTACTTAAGTTGTAGATACTAACAACAAATCGATAGGCTCTGTTCTATATTATTGACTAAATTTAATGCCCACTGTCTCTGATATTGACAACATTGATAGCACACAGCAGAGATTCCATTAAGCCCCTACTTGTTAGTTTTGCCAGTCTGCTTAGAACATATTAAAACCTCCTGCAATAGATCATTTTCATATGGTGTTATCAAATTACAAAATCCAAAAATAAAGAAACCCAAAAGTTTTTATCCTTGTCATGCATAACACAGGGCATCTGACAGGATGCGGTGGTGCGGATCCGCATAATTCGCCTACTTCCGCATCCTCCGCATCCTTGGGGCATTTTTCCACATAAAACTAGAAAATTGCTTCATATAAGTGACAAAGCAACTTATTACTATCATCAGAAGCAAAAATATCGAAGAGATTTATCATTTTGAAGAAGTTAGTCACCCAAAACAGCGACGAAAACACGTCTTTTCATGGGTGTGGACAAACCGTGGGGTAGGCCACATGGCCTAGGCCATGGTGTAGGCCATGGCCTACCCTGTGGCCTACCCTATGGCCTACTCTATGGCTTACCGGTGGTCAGATTTTGTAAAACATTAACACGACATTGGTAAGAGTCGACTGAGTATGCTGCATAAACTTCTATCAATCGAACAGGGAAATTTCCGCATAATCTGGCGTCTTTTCCGCATAATCGTCACTTTCTTCCGCATAATATTGCTGAAAATTTCCGCATAATTTTCAATTTTTTTCCGCACCCTATAAGATGGCCTGATAACAGGATCTAGATTTAAATCTGTTTACAAATTTTCATTTGGAAACCAGAGCATTTTGAGTGTTAGAGTTATGGGGTGCATGACATGAAGCTATGATCTTTTCTCTTTTTTCGGAAAAAAAGTAGTGATTTTTAGCCTTTTTAGGAGTTAAAGTATTAGGAAAAGTGCTTGTGTGAATGTTTCTTGGTTCAATTCAAATAATCAGTAGACTAGATAGCCAAAGTAAGTTCCAGATGCTTACACTATGTGTGTTTTCCCACCACCATATTGGTGAACTATGGATGTACAACAACATGGCAACTCCAGACTAAGCTCTGTAAATATTCTCCAACCATATCGATGAATATCTCAAGTTTGAAAAATTGCAGAGACCGAAAACTTGGAGAAGTGTCTTTTTTACTTATCTCCTATAACATTACAATTTACTGACCTTATCCGCTGAACAGTTTTCAATATTGTATTTTTTCGTTGCCTGACAGTGTAATTGGACTACATGTATGGTAGTCTTTGCACAGGTCAGTCAATGATTTATGCAATGGTTGTCTTGAGACCTGTCCAAAGAGGAAATGTTTGATGATCAAACATTGTGTGGTGACCAAATTCTGCTCAGTGATCAAACATGTTTGATACCATTTGGCCACTCAGTACTACATCAACAGGTTTGGTTACCAAACAATATTAATTGATTATCTTTGGTCGCCAAACATTTCCTCTTTGACAGATATAATTATGAAATGAATGAGATAGCCTTGTTATAGTTTATTACAAAGAACTTACAAAGTATCAACTGTGGGTTGTTTTTCACATTGTTTTTATTTTTCTGTCATTTCCTTGTTTCCACTTTGAATGAACAAGGACTCTTTCTGATCCCTAATGTTTCTAGGACGGTTAAACTGGTGGGCTGATGTGGGTGTTTGCCAACGTCTTCTTCCTCTCGCAACTGTGGGTGATGGAAACTGTTTATTACATGCTGCTTCTCTTGGAATGTGGGGATTCCAGGATCGCTTGTTGACACTGCGTAAGGCACTGTATGGTACACTCACAAGCCACCTGGCCAAGGGAGCTATCAAAAGACGCTGGCGATTGCAACAGTGGGAGAAGAACATCAATGCTGGTGGTCTGCTGTACTCGGAAGATGAGTGGGAGAAAGAGTGGCAAGAGGTGTTACGAATTGCCTCTACCCAGCGTAGATTAGATCATGAGCAAAAGGCTGCAGAAACCAAGAAAGGGGGAGAAACAGTAGCAACTCTAGCCACTATAGCAGAAAAGGACAGTGACAACACATCTGATGGTCCTGGAAAAGAGGACGCGACTAGCAAAGCTGACCAATCAGAGACAGAAAAGCAAAAGGAAGTGAAAGATAATTTGGATTGTCAAAGTGACTCTTCCACACAAGAAGGACTGAAAGAAACTGAGACTGAGGGAGGGACTTTTGAAAGCCTTGAAGACATCCATGTCTTTGTTCTAGCGCATGTTCTGCGACGTGCAATTATAGTCATAGCTGATCAATATTTGTATGGATTTGGAGGTGAACCTATTGCACCGATTCCATTTGGAGGGGTGTACCTTCCACTAGAATGTGACCCCAGTAATTGCTTTAAAAGCCCCTTAGTGCTTGCTTTCGATTCAGCGCACTTTTCACCTCTGGTTCTTTGTGATGAAAAGAAAGACACCAAGAGTAATTGGTTGAAAGCCTCTGTGCCCCTTGTTGGACCAAACCATGAGTTGCTACCAATTCAGTTTTCTGTAGATCCTGGGGAAGACTTTTTGTGGAGCAGCCTGGTTGACGATTCTAGCATTGTAGAGAAATTGGCTCTAAGTATGGACAAAAAGCTACAGCTTTTGAAGAAATATTTAGATGTCGATTTGATTAAAATACCAAGTGCGAGCAAGAAAGATAGTTCTGAAGATGGCAAGTCAACAGCCAAAGGCGAGAAATCATCTGAGGCAGGAAGCAGTGATGGTGGTGTTAAGCCTGAGAAAAAATTGTCTTCAAAATCTGTTGAAAAGAAGGAGAAGTCTTGGATTGCTACTCAAATTTTGAAAGTGGGCACAATGGCTGGAGTCGTGGGTGGTGTTGTCCATAGTGATATTTATGTTGCAAAACTGCAAACAGACAAGAAACCAGAGTACTATGACAAGATGATTGAAAATTATATTCAGTCTGCGAAGCTCCGATTTGAAGAGGAAAAGAAATCAAAAGTGAAAACTGACAAAGGTATAGGAAATAATGGAGAGAAACCTCAGCCATGCATCAATCCTGGTTGTCAGCTGTATGGGACTTCAGCTACAAATTACCTTTGTTCTGGTTGCTTCAAGACTCAGAAATCTTACAGTGAAACAGGCCGCTATCTTGATGGTTCATCATCAACTGGTGGCAGTTCATCTGTGTCAAATTACGATAATTATAGTGGTTTACCCAGTTACTGGCCACACCCTGCATACTCTGCATATGTTCCGTATGGGTATTTTGGAGATCGTACTGGATCGAGACAAAGTTACAATACCTCAACTGTAGATCAAAAGACTTTGCAGTCAAGCAGGGAAGGGCAAGGCAGTCCTCCTTCATATGATGAAGCAATGAACCTATCAAGCAAAAGTACATTCTCTAGTCTGCCGTCTGGTTCTACTGTCAAGCTTGATTCAATTGATGATAGTACAGGAAAAGGTTCTGCAGGGCAATCTGTCATCAATTGTTCTAACAAGGACTGCAAGTTTTATGGTAGTCCAGAAAACAAGGGATATTGTTCTCTCTGTTTCAAAACATACCAAAAGTCATTGAGGTATATGATAGAAGAAAATGAGGCATCAAAATCTAAAGTCACCTGAGATGGATATGTCACTTTTGTGACTCAACTGATGTTGCTTTTGAAACATTTTATTGTAGTCTGCAGCTGGCTGGTAGTTTCATAAAAGTGCTCAATTCCAATTCTACACAGAAATGTAAGCAAAAGCTGGCCTACTGCAGGGCTTGAAAAAAGTGATGTCCACATATTGCACACAAGCAGTTTTTTTATTCTTACTTGGCCTAAATGGGCAAGGGTCTATGGAAGTTGCCCAGAGCAAGGAAAATTTAAAAGCTGCTTGTTTGATGTGCAAGCTGGAATCATGTTTCTTCTTTGAGCCCTGCACTGGCACTGAAATGCATGTGAGGGTTTCTATGAATGTGCCACAATGCTAATAGGAACACATAATTTCTTACCAAGTAGAGGATATCTTTTATGTTTTCATTTTTGTGTTTCTTATCTAGCGTTTGTGGCATGATGTTTTTTGACATTTCGTTACGTAAAAAAGTAGTTACAAGATGAAGGATTTTGGAAGAAAAGATACCGCCCAAGCAGATCTGCTTACATTTACTATTCAGACCTTGGCTTCTTATTGCACATCTCTGATTACATTTAAATTGCACTATTCTGAACCCCTTCTGAAAGGGGCCGTTCTGATAATGGGAATCTCCTTAAAGGGGACTCCTGATGTATTGGGTCACTGTGCCCCATCCCTTAACCCCCTCTGTCAGTTTAGAACATTGTTAAAAAGGATAAGAGATTCCAATAAGCATTGTGCAACAGACTTAACATTGTAAGAATGCTTTATTAACACAGAGCACACTCATTTCCATTTTATCCATAGAAAATAGCTATATGTAAATGCGTGTGCTGATTGGTAGATGAAATTGTGTTTATTTAACAATTAGACCCGTAGCCCTTTCAGGCTACAGGTCGATAGCCCATGAGGCGAAGCTATTGACCTGTGGCCCTTGAGGGCGAAGGGCCTAATTGTTTTAGTATCACCCAACTAGTCGGACAGAAAAGGCAATAATAAAGTTAGCAAATGCAAGTTGAAGAAATATTTATTTGGGGGAAAACAACGAAAGAAAAACCAGTGAATTTCGCTACTCAATTACTATTACTAATAGTCCCCTAGTAGCGTAGCCAATCAAAATGCAGGATTTGCATCAGTCCACTAGTTGGCTGATACTAAAACTCGATAGAACTAGCACGAGCTGTTGACGTGATGATGGCGCAGTGATCAAAGTAAATAAGTTGTTTTCTTTGTTTTGGTCGCAGAATTTTCTATAAGAGATAGCAAACAT
>JAHPZR010042598.1:0-15601 GCA_019787425.1 Platygyra sinensis | reverse complement strand
TATTGCCATTCAAATGACAACTTTCTCAGAGATGAATTTACTTTTACTGCTTCAGCAAGACCAGTAGCACCTAGATCACCAATGCCATTGTTATCCAAACACAACTCTGTCAGCGTGGAATTTACTTTAAGTGCTTCAGCAAGACCAGTAGCACCTAGATCACCAATGCCATTGTTCACCAACCACAACTCTGTCAGCGTGGAATTTACTTTAAGTGATTCAGCAAGACCAGTAGCACCTAGATCACCAATGCCATTGTTATCCAAACACAACTCTGTCAGCGTGGAATTTACTTTAAGTGCTTCAGCAAGACCAGTAGCACCTTGATCACCAATGCCATTGTTCACCAACCACAACTCTGTCAGCGTGGAATTTACTCTAAGTGCTTCAGCAAGACCAGTAGCACCTTGATCACCAGTGCCATTGTCATTCAAATACAACGTTGTCAGCGTGGAATTTACTTTAAGTGATTCAGCAAGACCAGTAGCACCTTGATCACCAATGCCATTGTTCATCAACCACAACTCTGTCAGCGTGGAATTTACTTTAAGTGATTCAGCAAGACCAGTAGCACCTAGATCACCAATGCCATTGTTATGCAAAGACAACTCTGTCAGCGTGGAATTTACTTTAAGTGATTCAGCAAGACCAATAGCACCTAGATCACCAATGCCATTGTTCATCAACCACAACTCTGTCAGCGTGGAATTTACTTTAAGTGCTTCAGCAAGACCAGTAGCACCTTGATCACCAATGCCATTGTTCATCAACCACAACTTTGTCAGCGTGGAATTTACTTTAAGTGCTTCAGCAAGACCAGTAGCACCTTTGTCACCACTGATGCCATTGTCATCCAAATACAACTTTGTCAGCGTGGAATTTACTTTAAGTGCTTCGGCAAGACCAATAGCACCTTGATCACCAATGTCATTGCTAATCAAATACAAGTCTGTCAGCGCGGAATTTACTTTAAGTGCTTCGGCAAGACCAGTAGCACCTTGATCACCAATGTCATTGCTAATCAAATACAAGTCTGTCAGCGCGGAATTTACTTTTAGTGCTTCGGCAAGACCAGTAGCACCTTGATCACCAATGCCATTGTGATCCAAAAACAACTTTGTCAGCGTGGAATTTACTTTAAGTGCTTCAGCCAAAACAACAATGTCAACCCCTTCTAATACCCAAGAGAAATCAATAATTGAAAGTTTGAGAAATGAGCCAGAAACACGTGCCATTTTAAGATGAAAATTGCTGTCGCTTCCTCTGCATTCGGAAATAAACCTCAGCAAGGTAGGAAAGGATTTTTCGTCACTCACTTGAACTGTTAACCTCTTGATAAGGGCCTCTGCTGTTTCCTTGCAACGTGCCGCTACCATGCCACATGTGAATGAAAGCACCTCTTCAAGCTCTTCAAAATATCTTCTGTCGGCAGCCAACTTTTCGACACTGATTTCTTTCTTGAGAAGCAGACAACAAAGATAAAATGCCGCGACGCATTCTTGGAAACTCTTGTGTAGAAAGCTGTAGTGTCGGCGGGGTCTTAGTTTACTGCCTCCGGTCTGAACTGACCAAAACCCGAATCCAGGTAATTCATTTGCATGACTTTTAAGCTCACTTTCCTCAAAATCTAACTTGTCTTCAAGCAAACCATTCAGGGCTATGCGGCCAAGATGTTTCAGTTGAGCGCCGTATACTTCGACGAGGTCCTCGGTTGTTTCTGGTAATCCTTCCTTTTTTCTGTATCTTCTAAGGATACATTGTATGATTTCCTCGTACAGTTGGGTCTTACTCCATAGGAAAACACCTTGAAGTTCTTCACAAATGAGGCAAAGGAGAGCAGTGTTCAGAGGATTTGCCGCCAGGTCTCTCAGGTTTTTATCACTTTCCAACTTGGACAGGAGCTTCTCGGCCAAATTCTTCATGTCTTTAAAGTACTTGATGATAAACTCCGTTGCGTCTTCTTCAGTAAATCCTTCAATTTGCAGCAGGGTGTCACAGTGTTTTCGTAACTTAATTCCAGCCTCATGCCGTGCCGTAGCAACCACGCGACACTTTGGAAGCTCTCTTCGGCCTTGAATGATTTCTGTGAAGACTGGTAATTTACTAGTGGGAACCTCATCTAATCCATCGAGTGCTAGCAAAACGTCAGACTGATTCTGGCAGATGAAGTTGAAGAATCTCTCTCTAACGTCTTCTTCAACATCTCGAGGCAGAAGTTGATCGTCAATGGCCTCCCATAGGTCAGACTTCATATCACGACACTTAAGCAACAAAACTGTTTGGAACCTTGGAAAGTCATCTTCTGCTTCTTGTTTTCGTGTAGCCCAGTCATATACCATCTTCTTGCAGTAAGTCGTTTTCCCTATGCCAGGCTTTCCTTCAATTAACACTGTTCTTGGTTGTGGACATTCTTCATGTGGTTTAAAGATCCCAGACATGTTGACGATGTTGTCTGTTGCTGTTCCTCTTGTTTTTTTCCTGCTGACCACTTTGAGTCTGGTAAAAATACTATCAAGATGAAAGTGAAAGTCTTCACACCAAGGAAATGGTGCGAGCCATCCCTCACGAACTTTGTAAAGTTGGCGAATTCCATCGATAATCTCAGCTGGATCAAAGTCATCTACGAGTAATTAAAATAAAAGCTGCTTCAAGTAACTTGTCTATCCAGATAGACAAAATTAGGCGGCCTGAAGTTGATCTTTTTCTTGAAATGAAGCACAAATGCAATCAATAAGACATAGCGAAAAGAAGGAAACGGGAACTAATTTTCAATTTATAATTTCTGTAAATTTTTATCTCCATATTTTCCATATTCAGGAAACGTATTGAGCATTACCTATCTTGAGTCATTTATAAAAGAAATAACTTTTAATAGACTTTTTCTTTTTTAATTTGTTAAAGAAATTTTCTGATAAACCGTTTGATTTCAGAAACTGAGTTTCTATTTGTCACGGAGAAAGAGCAGAATATTGCCAGCTTCAGTTGAATTTTCTGCTGTCACCATTAAGCACATTAAACTGTTTAAATCACTATTAATCTTTGTCGTTTCGCACCAACTGTAAGAAAGTCCTTGAAGCCTACTGACATTTTTCATATGCTGATATATGACTCTTTTTCGTAAAAACAAAAAAATGTTATTCGGCGGAACAAATAAATACCGTTTACCCAGTTTACTTTCTCGTGACTTAAAGAAGCTCCCCCCTCCGCTAAAAAAAGAGATCTTACCTTCCATCCTCAGTTTCTTTTCTTGCAGAGGAAGTCGGTTCATTAAAGTGTCCAACTTTTGTTTAATGCCTGCAATTTGCTTTCTTATCTGCTCAAGGTTGTCTCTGTTGCTTTCTAAGAATACAAACATTTAGTCTTTTTAAACTTTAAGTCACACTTTTCTGTAACTAGCAACGTAGCCCTGTTTTTTCACACAAATAGTGGTTTATATAGTTACAGTACGCGTTAAGATATCATGATCTAAAATCTTATTTCCCGGCTACTACTATTTAATTTAAACGTTAACAAATGAGCACGCCATGAAATGACGAAATAAAGCAAACAGAAGTCACACAGGTAACATCGGACTAGATTTTAGTAGTCACTTTTTCCCCCGGTTTTTTAAAGGTGAGGTGATAAAGCAGAGTTTGGAAAAAATTAAGATGCACTTTGATTTGGAGAATTGAAGTTTTTCCCGCGCGTTAGATCAAAGGCATCAATTACCCGCAGTAAATGATAGAACCTGGAACAACAAAACAGCTCCATGCAGTTCTGTACATTATCACTTTATTTCACTTTTGCTTATATAGATAGCCTATTGTGTAGGGTCCAATAAAATGGACATAAACATGTTAAATCTAACCTTCTCCTCCTGATGTCATTTGAATTTTAAACTTTTCGCTGATGATTCGTATTTCCCTTTTCATCTCCTTGAAATCATCTCTCATTTTGTCTGAGAAAAAAGCATTGTACATGAGTTTGAGTTGAAGTGCAATCAAGTCATTCCATACAAACAAGAGAGTCATGTTTTACCAAGACAACTGAATTCAACACATTCTTGTCATCATGTTACGAAACATGTAAATAAAGCGAGTGAAGAGAGCTCGCTAAAAAGATCACTGGCGGAGTAAGTGACAGACAGAGAATAAGCCTTTAGGATCTTTTAGAGTAGATAAATATACAATATTCGGGTAATATACAGTCATAGTTGTAAATATTTTATACCTTAAATTTTTCATCAGTATTTGTAAATATTCCGTAATTCAGCCTATGGTTGCAAGGTGTTTATAATAAAGTATCTATCTATCTATCTATCTATCTATCTATCTATCTATCTATCTATCTATCTATCTATCTATCTATCCATAATTTCAATTTAAAGACCGTTGCGTACACAACATGTTTAAAAACAATTTAAAAGATTCACTCACAGCTGAGTACAAGATAATGACTGCGTGAAATCATTCAGTTCTTTTTTCACTTTCCTCAAAATGTGTCTTTAGCTGATAAACTGTTTTGCAATATGTAAAAACTGCATCAGTTTTATTTAGAACTGACCTTCATCCTCCGTCTCTCTTTTTGCCATTAAATTGTCTAACTTCTCACTTATGTTCGCTATCTCACTTTTTATCTGTTGAAGCTCGTTTCTAGACGTGTCTGAAAATGAAAACTGACATCAGCCTGCATTCTGTTAACTTGGTGATCATGCATTCGCTATCACTGTCATGTCCAACTTTAGCGCGACATTAACGTTTGGCAATCATCACATCTTTGCCAATTTGATTGAACATGCAATAATTACGAACATTACTTCCTAAACAGTCATCTGGTTGAGGTTGACTGTTTAAATTACAGGAGAATTTCTTTCTTGCCTAGAGATGGAATCTCTATACCGTTAAATTATCTTAACGTCTACTGACCTTCATCTTGGCTTGATTGCCTCAAGGAGTCTAACTTTTCACTGACTTTTGTCACTTGATGTCCCATTTGGTCGAGTGTCTCTTTGAGGTTTTCTGTGGCGGAACCCAACTCAGAAGGTCAGAGACAATCTAGTACAATCTAGTACAGCACAATTTGTCATCATATCACGAAAAATGTAACTAAATTTAAGTAACGAGATCTAGAGCAGGGGAGGACTTAGGGTATCTGATCAGGGGTGATTTGGGTGGCTAGTTAACTCCTTTTGAAGAAGCAAAACAGAAAAACAAAGTGAAAAAGATTGTGAATATCTTGGTAAACGCTCTGGACACGTATCTCGTCGTAATTTCTACTTTGTGGCATTGCTAGTATTTCTGGTATAACAGTCTTCAATTAGGTACCAGCTTTCAAACTGCAACATTTTGGAGGCATTCTACAACCCCAATGTACCAGCCACCCTCCACCTCCTTTAAAAATTCTGGATCCCCTGGAGAGCCCGCAAAAACGGGTTATGGAGGAGTAAAAGAGGGACAGAAAAAGGCCTTTGTAATCTTTCAGAGTAGACATATACAATATTAAGGTAATGTACAATCGTAATTGCAATTTAAAGATCTTCGCCATCTCACCATTTAAATAAAAATAAGATAACGACTGCATAAGATCATACAGTAGTCAGTCTTATTATCCAACTGCACTTAGCAGAGTACAAATAACGCTTAAGACGAGTACAAATATCACGCGGTATTTGTACTCCAGAGGACCGGTTTGACAGGTTTCCTGCCGTTGACCAATCAGTTAGCTGGATTTCTTGCGCCAATTCCGTTTGGCTTCGCATACTTCTGTCACGCATTCCCTGAAAATACTGAATATCCAACAAATTCGCTAGTTCGAACATACCAATTTGGCGTGTTGGATAATAAATCTCTTATTTTACGTTTTGTTGTGTAGTATCGCTGAGAATTTTTACTTGTTGTTTGTATTTTGACTCGCCCTATGGGCTCGCCAAAATACGGCACAACTCGTAAAAATACTCAGCGATACTACACAACAAAACGTCTAATAAGATATATTTATTTCACTTTCGTCAAAATGTGTCTGTCACTGGATAAGCTGTATTTTACTGCGCAAAAACTGCTATCAGTATTAACTTAAAACTGACCTTCATCCACTGTCTCTCTTTGTGTCAGCAAAGTGTCTAACTTGTCTCTGATGTTTGCCATCTCATTTTTCATATGAATTTTATCTGAAAATTAAAATTTTCTTCACAGTTTTAGTTTTGATTGAGAAGATATATCAAACTCTCCCGTAAGACAGGATTTGATCATATTTCAAGACACCTCAAAGTTTGTCAAAAATAATCCGCTGCTCGTTGTATTTTGACCTCTCGTCTGGGTTTTTGGAAATGTGGCAAACACGGTCTTTCATGTGGGAGGCGCGGTGGCCTCATGGTTGGTGCGGTCGTCTCCGGGCCGAGCGGTCCGGGTTCAAGCCCTGGTAGGGGACATTGTGTTGTGCTCTTGGCCCGGGGGGGGGGGGGGGGGCCTCCCTATAATGACCTATGAGCGGAGGCTCCATCCGAAAGGGGTACCTTTTCCGGCTTCAGGTATATAAAAGGGTAGGGAAATCGGTCATTTCGGTATTTAAAAGGGCCTTTAGTTATAATATTTCGAACAGACGCCCCTTATGGCTGCATCAGTTTATTTTTTAAGCACTACATGAAAATATGAACAAGGCGTTCTAAAGTAGGTATGTCAAAGGGGTACCTTTTTGCAATAAAAGGTATATAAAAGGGGTATCTTTTCTGCAAAATGGTATGTGAAAGGGTAAGGTGGAGCCTCCCCGTATTAAACTTTGTTAAGTACCCCCCCCCCCCCCCCCCGGGTTCTTGGGCAAAACACTTAACTTTCACATTGCCTCTCTCCACCCAGGTGTATAAATGAGAACCGGCAAATTTAATGCTGGGGGTAACCCTGCGATGGCCTAGCATCCCATCCAGGGCGGAGAAATACTCCTAGTCGCCTCATGCTAAGGTAATCGGGATAAGCTCCGACCTGATGGGCCACTTCGCTGGTCTTCCATGTTTCATATATTACATAAAAATAGATTTTGTAAGCTTATTTCACAAATTGTGAAGAAAATGCAGCTTATACTCGTGTCGCTAAAACACGCTTCAACGCTAGTGTACACGCAATAATAAACTTTACGTCCAAACTTGCTGTGATTTTTTCCGTGTAACTATAGCGTACCTGGAAGAAAATTCTAAGATATAAGATTAGTTTTTCAAGAAAATTCTTACCCAGAAATAAGAAAAACCTTATTTTTTGGCTCCAAAATGGGGGGGTCGACTTATACACGGGTAAATACGGTATCTGGGAGTTTAAGTGCTGTGTGATATATTGAAATGTTTCTCGATTTGATTGACATCGGGTTCAAACCGCTTGAAAAGGCTTCTCTCTTCTTCTGCGCCCGTTCTTTAAGGCAATGGCCTAAAGTGTTTCCAAGATAGCCAGGAATGTTACGCCTCTTATGTTACCATACGTTTAGAATTTCTGGCTAATTATGTTTATTATACTATTACTGTAGACATTTTCAGGTATATATTGCTACCTATTGTTTTGTTAGTTTTTAAAGGATTTCTGTATAGTAGAATGATTAAAAAGGAAATAGAGCTTTTGAATGAAAGAAAAAAAGGTTATTACCCACCACCCGTTACTCGTCACCTGTCATCTGTCGTCCGCCACCCGCCACTCTTCACCTGCCAACCTCGACCCGTTACCCGGCACCCATTACCCGTCGCCCGCCACTCTCCACCCACCATTCTTCACCCGCCAACCTCCACCCTTCAACCGCCACCCTCTACCCGTTTCCCCCTTTCCATCCTCTAATCATTACCCGCCACCCATGGAAAAGACCTATTTCTGTTGTAGAATAAAAATTAGCATCGATTTTTTTTCTCTTTTAGCTGAATTGACACTGCATGTGACTAATTATGTAATGCTTTCCATTTGCAGTTCTTCGATCACTTATCATGATATACATTGCCAGCCAACAAAAAGATATCTTGGGTATCAAGAACTGAGAAATCTTTGACCATTTTCTTCAATTAAGGTAGGCAGCATTCTCTTGTCACATAAATAAAATGAGTAACTAAACAGTCAGTAATTTCCCAAATTTTTGTTCTTGTTTTGACAAGCTTGGAGCTCCTTTTGTTTAAACCAAGATGGGATCAATTTGGTGATAAAAACCACAACAACACTGACTGAGGCAAAGAAAATATTGTTAACACAGTTAACTAGTTACAACATTTGTAAGTTAAGAGAAACCAGCAGCGACTAGTAACATAAATGAACTTTTTCGTAGGTTTTCCTGTTCGCCAGCTCATGGCTTCTGCTCCTGCACCATCAGTTGCATCCACTAAGGAGATGACCAACTATGCTCGGCTATGTCGTCTTCTGGTGGATGTTGGATCCCAGGCCTTGAGGGACACATTTGATAGGATTCATCCACCAGCTGGACTGCATCTCGTATTGGCGCCTGGTACCCCAGCGCATGGCATGCTGCAGTTGCTTAGAAGGAAACGAATCCTCAATCCTACACAATTAGGAAAGTTGTACCCTACTATCCCTACATCAGTTTCGTCAGCAAGCTTTGATATCACGTTATTAATGGTGCTGCTGAGGAATATCTGCCATTTGACTCCACCCCTAGTCTCTGGCTGGGACAAACTTCCTTCCGTTGCAGACACCAGTACTGAAGCCAACATAGCCAGGGTGAAGTTTTACCGAAATACTATATACGGCCATGCCAGCCAAGCTTCTGTAGACGATACAATGTTCAACAGTCAGTGGCAGGATATCAGTCAAGCGCTTGTAGCACTGGGAGGAGCAAGTTATAGAGCTGCTATTAATAAGCTCAAAAATGAGTGCATGGATCCTGACACTGAGGAACGCTACAGAGAGCTGCTGAAGGAATGGAAGAGAGATGAAGACAGCATTAAAGAAAAACTTGAGGAGATGGAAGGTATGTTAGAAATTAGCCTAAAGACTGACAGGAGGAAAACATTTGGAACCAAAAATTGTTTTAGTCTGACATATTATTAGTCTCCTGAACTGCGGACAGGTTTAAGCATGAGCCCAGCTATGTGCCTCGTGAGCAAACCTTACAGTATATAATTACCTCCTGGCTATTTTGGTAGGATGTGAAGGCATAGCAGGTAAGTTTGGTCAAGCCTGGTTTTCTTTGGACAAGATGCAATAAAGCCAAATTTGCATAGCCTTTGCGAGACCAAATACAAACCTGGTACGCCGCCTACTGAAGTATGTCACTGAAGAAGGTATGATTAAGCATTTTAACCACACCCACATTTGGCCAAGATGACAGAAGCTACAGACATGGCTTCTGTTCAGCTGAGCATGAAAGAAGACTATGGTAAATATTTTAAGTATGCCGGCTCACACCTGGGAAATGTGCGTACATTTTAAACTACATTTGATCAAAAGTAATAACATTAAAATTGGTCTTTTCATTTTTCATTTTTTCATAAAGAGGTGCTCAAGCAGGTAAAGGAAGAAAAAGGCAACATCACGGATAAGCTTGGAGAGGTGGAAGGTAATCGTCAAACTTTTTGACAAGCCGGACCTCAAATACTCAATTTTATAACATGAATAGTTTGAGAAATAATAGAGAGACATTGACGAAAAGTAATCAGTAATTAAAACCTTTAATGCAAACATAGTTTTGTTATTCTCCTGTAACAAAAGGCGACAAACCAATCTGAGTGAATCATAAACGAGGCACAGAATAAGCTCTCAGAAAACCAAGGAGAGAGTATGATTGTTTCAGTAAACTTATCAGCGAATGCAAAATAAAAGGAGAACCAGCTATCGGATAGTAACAAATTAAAAGCATTGTTTTTGACAACCTTGAAGAAAACAGGAAACAAAAAAAATGTGATTAAACTGAACTTGAGTGCAAGGGGAAACTGAAACTTAAAACTGCCGAGTTTTGTTCTGCCGCAGAAAACCTCAAAGAGACACTCGAGCAAATGGGACATGAAGTGAAAGACGTCAGTGAAAAGCTAGACTCCTTGAGGGAATCAAGCCAAGATGAAGGTTAGTATATTTGATGGTAGAGAGATTCCATCTAGCTTTCTCTGGAAATAAGGAAAAGGTTCCATCCTGTAACGTACGCATTAAAAATGTAGTGTAGCTACTAGTAATTTAGTATATAAACAGGAAAGCGACTTGGGACTGTTTCAAGTGCAGAGTGATCATCTCAGTAAATTTTCCAATTTAAGCAACTGGAAAGAAGAAGCCTGAAAAAAATTTAGGGCTTCAACGGGATTCGAACCCGTGACCTCTGCGATACCGGTGCAATGCTCTACCACTTGAGCTATGAAGCCACACATTGGGAGCGAGGTCAATTTATTGAGTTCATATCTTCCTGTGCAGGATAATGATGTGATGTATATATGAAATAATTCATATTCGTACTGCAGTAGTAGATGCAAGTGCAGAGTGATCATCGCAGTAAATTTTCCAATTTAAGCAACTGGAAAGAAGAAGCCTGAAAAAATTCAGGGCAACGGGATTCGAACCCGTGATCTCTGCGATACCGGTGCGATGCTCTATCAACTGAGCTATATGAAGCCACACATTGGGAGCGAGGCCAATTTATTGAGTTCATGTCTTACCGTGCAGTGAATTTACTGCGATGATCACTCTGCACTTGCATCTACTACCGCAGTACAAATATGAATTATTTCATATATACATCACATTGGGACTGTTTAGAAACTAATTATATGTTTGGTAATTATTTTTAATAACTAGCAGAAATTTTATAATTTGACAAAATCTATTTTTATGTAATATATGAAACATGGAAGACCAGCGAAGTGGCCCATCAGGTCGGAGCTTATCCCGATTACCTTAGCATGAGGCGACTAGGAGTATTTCTCCGCCCTGGATGGGATGCTAGGCCATCGCAGGGTTACCCCCAGCATTAAATTTGCCGGTTCTCATTTATACACCTGGGTGGAGAGAGGCAATGTGAAAGTTAAGTGTTTTGCCCAAGAACCCGGGGGGGGGGGGGGGGGGGTACTTAACAAAGTTTAATACGGGGAGGCTCCACCTTACCCTTTCACATACCATTTTGCAGAAAAGATACCCCTTTTATATACCTTTTATTGCAAAAAGGTACCCCTTTGACATACCTACTTTAGAACGCCTTGTTCATATTTTCATGTAGTGCTTAAAAAATAAACTGATGCAGCCATAAGGGGCGTCTGTTCGAAATATTATAACTAAAGGCCCTTTTAAATACCGAAATGACCGATTTCCCTACCCTTTTATATACCTGAAGCCGGAAAAGGTACCCCTTTCGGATGGAGCCTCCGCTCATAGGTCATTATAGGGAGGCCCCCCCCCCCCCCCCGGGCCAAGAGCACAACACAATGTCCCCTACCAGGGCTTGAACCCGGACCGCTCGGCCCGGAGACGACCGCACCAACCATGAGGCCACCGCGCCTCCCACATGAAAGACCGTGTTTGCCACATTTCCAAAAACCCAGACGAGAGGTCAAAATACAACGAGCAGCGGATTATTTTTGACAAACTTTGAGGTGTCTTGAAATATGATCAAATCCTGTCTTACGGGAGAGTTTGATATATCTTCTCAATCAAAACTAAAACTGTGAAGAAAATTTTAATTTTCAGATAAAATTCATATGAAAAATGAGATGGCAAACATCAGAGACAAGTTAGACACTTTGCTGACACAAAGAGAGACAGTGGATGAAGGTCAGTTTTAAGTTAATACTGATAGCAGTTTTTGCGCAGTAAAATACAGCTTATCCAGTGACAGACACATTTTGACGAAAGTGAAATAAATATATCTTATTAGACGTTTTGTTGTGTAGTATCGCTGAGTATTTTTACGAGTTGTGCCGTATTTTGGCGAGCCCATAGGGCGAGTCAAAATACAAACAACAAGTAAAAATTCTCAGCGATACTACACAACAAAACGTAAAATAAGAGATTTATTATCCAACACGCCAAATTGGTATGTTCGAACTAGCGAATTTGTTGGATATTCAGTATTTTCAGGGAATGCGTGACAGAAGTATGCGAAGCCAAACGGAATTGGCGCAAGAAATCCAGCTAACTGATTGGTCAACGGCAGGAAACCTGTCAAACCGGTCCTCTGGAGTACAAATACCGCGTGATATTTGTACTCGTCTTAAGCGTTATTTGTACTCTGCTAAGTGCAGTTGGATAATAAGACTGACTACTGTATGATCTTATGCAGTCGTTATCTTATTTTTATTTAAATGGTGAGATGGCGAAGATCTTTAAATTGCAATTACGATTGTACATTACCTTAATATTGTATATGTCTACTCTGAAAGATTACAAAGGCCTTTTTCTGTCCCTCTTTTACTCCTCCATAACCCGTTTTTGCGGGCTCTCCAGGGGATCCAGAATTTTTAAAGGAGGTGGAGGGTGGCTGGTACATTGGGGTTGTAGAATGCCTCCAAAATGTTGCAGTTTGAAAGCTGGTACCTAATTGAAGACTGTTATACCAGAAATACTAGCAATGCCACAAAGTAGAAATTACGACGAGATACGTGTCCAGAGCGTTTACCAAGATATTCACAATCTTTTTCACTTTGTTTTTCTGTTTTGCTTCTTCAAAAGGAGTTAACTAGCCACCCAAATCACCCCTGATCAGATACCCTAAGTCCTCCCCTGCTCTAGATCTCGTTACTTAAATTTAGTTACATTTTTCGTGATATGATGACAAATTGTGCTGTACTAGATTGTACTAGATTGTCTCTGACCTTCTGAGTTGGGTTCCGCCACAGAAAACCTCAAAGAGACACTCGACCAAATGGGACATCAAGTGACAAAAGTCAGTGAAAAGTTAGACTCCTTGAGGCAATCAAGCCAAGATGAAGGTCAGTAGACGTTAAGATAATTTAACGGTATAGAGATTCCATCTCTAGGCAAGAAAGAAATTCTCCTGTAATTTAAACAGTCAACCTCAACCAGATGACTGTTTAGGAAGTAATGTTCGTAATTATTGCATGTTCAATCAAATTGGCAAAGATGTGATGATTGCCAAACGTTAATGTCGCGCTAAAGTTGGACATGACAGTGATAGCGAATGCATGATCACCAAGTTAACAGAATGCAGGCTGATGTCAGTTT
The DNA here is from genome assembly GCA_019787425.1 of Platygyra sinensis. Classification (NCBI taxonomy): domain Eukaryota; kingdom Metazoa; phylum Cnidaria; class Anthozoa; order Scleractinia; family Merulinidae; genus Platygyra; species Platygyra sinensis. The sequence goes on along the minus strand of JAHPZR010042598.1, from coordinate 2,489 downwards.
TCATTTTCAGACACGTCTAGAAACGAGCTTCAACAGATAAAAAGTGAGATAGCGAACATAAGTGAGAAGTTAGACAATTTAATGGCAAAAAGAGAGACGGAGGATGAAGGTCAGTTCTAAATAAAACTGATGCAGTTTTTACATATTGCAAAACAGTTTATCAGCTAAAGACACATTTTGAGGAAAGTGAAAAAAGAACTGAATGATTTCACGCAGTCATTATCTTGTACTCAGCTGTGAGTGAATCTTTTAAATTGTTTTTAAACATGTTGTGTACGCAACGGTCTTTAAATTGAAATTATGGATAGATAGATAGATAGATAGATAGATAGATAGATAGATAGATAGATAGATAGATAGATAGATAGATACTTTATTATAAACACCTTGCAACCATAGGCTGAATTACGGAATATTTACAAATACTGATGAAAAATTTAAGGTATAAAATATTTACAACTATGACTGTATATTACCCGAATATTGTATATTTATCTACTCTAAAAGATCCTAAAGGCTTATTCTCTGTCTGTCACTTACTCCGCCAGTGATCTTTTTAGCGAGCTCTCTTCACTCGCTTTATTTACATGTTTCGTAACATGATGACAAGAATGTGTTGAATTCAGTTGTCTTGGTAAAACATGACTCTCTTGTTTGTATGGAATGACTTGATTGCACTTCAACTCAAACTCATGTACAATGCTTTTTTCTCAGACAAAATGAGAGATGATTTCAAGGAGATGAAAAGGGAAATACGAATCATCAGCGAAAAGTTTAAAATTCAAATGACATCAGGAGGAGAAGGTTAGATTTAACATGTTTATGTCCATTTTATTGGACCCTACACAATAGGCTATCTATATAAGCAAAAGTGAAATAAAGTGATAATGTACAGAACTGCATGGAGCTGTTTTGTTGTTCCAGGTTCTATCATTTACTGCGGGTAATTGATGCCTTTGATCTAACGCGCGGGAAAAACTTCAATTCTCCAAATCAAAGTGCATCTTAATTTTTTCCAAACTCTGCTTTATCACCTCACCTTTAAAAAACCGGGGGAAAAAGTGACTACTAAAATCTAGTCCGATGTTACCTGTGTGACTTCTGTTTGCTTTATTTCGTCATTTCATGGCGTGCTCATTTGTTAACGTTTAAATTAAATAGTAGTAGCCGGGAAATAAGATTTTAGATCATGATATCTTAACGCGTACTGTAACTATATAAACCACTATTTGTGTGAAAAAACAGGGCTACGTTGCTAGTTACAGAAAAGTGTGACTTAAAGTTTAAAAAGACTAAATGTTTGTATTCTTAGAAAGCAACAGAGACAACCTTGAGCAGATAAGAAAGCAAATTGCAGGCATTAAACAAAAGTTGGACACTTTAATGAACCGACTTCCTCTGCAAGAAAAGAAACTGAGGATGGAAGGTAAGATCTCTTTTTTTAGCGGAGGGGGGAGCTTCTTTAAGTCACGAGAAAGTAAACTGGGTAAACGGTATTTATTTGTTCCGCCGAATAACATTTTTTTGTTTTTACGAAAAAGAGTCATATATCAGCATATGAAAAATGTCAGTAGGCTTCAAGGACTTTCTTACAGTTGGTGCGAAACGACAAAGATTAATAGTGATTTAAACAGTTTAATGTGCTTAATGGTGACAGCAGAAAATTCAACTGAAGCTGGCAATATTCTGCTCTTTCTCCGTGACAAATAGAAACTCAGTTTCTGAAATCAAACGGTTTATCAGAAAATTTCTTTAACAAATTAAAAAAGAAAAAGTCTATTAAAAGTTATTTCTTTTATAAATGACTCAAGATAGGTAATGCTCAATACGTTTCCTGAATATGGAAAATATGGAGATAAAAATTTACAGAAATTATAAATTGAAAATTAGTTCCCGTTTCCTTCTTTTCGCTATGTCTTATTGATTGCATTTGTGCTTCATTTCAAGAAAAAGATCAACTTCAGGCCGCCTAATTTTGTCTATCTGGATAGACAAGTTACTTGAAGCAGCTTTTATTTTAATTACTCGTAGATGACTTTGATCCAGCTGAGATTATCGATGGAATTCGCCAACTTTACAAAGTTCGTGAGGGATGGCTCGCACCATTTCCTTGGTGTGAAGACTTTCACTTTCATCTTGATAGTATTTTTACCAGACTCAAAGTGGTCAGCAGGAAAAAAACAAGAGGAACAGCAACAGACAACATCGTCAACATGTCTGGGATCTTTAAACCACATGAAGAATGTCCACAACCAAGAACAGTGTTAATTGAAGGAAAGCCTGGCATAGGGAAAACGACTTACTGCAAGAAGATGGTATATGACTGGGCTACACGAAAACAAGAAGCAGAAGATGACTTTCCAAGGTTCCAAACAGTTTTGTTGCTTAAGTGTCGTGATATGAAGTCTGACCTATGGGAGGCCATTGACGATCAACTTCTGCCTCGAGATGTTGAAGAAGACGTTAGAGAGAGATTCTTCAACTTCATC
>JAHPZR010042597.1:10000-17821 GCA_019787425.1 Platygyra sinensis | reverse complement strand
CGTAGAGCGGGGTTCCACTGTACCTCCAAGCAAACAAGGATGCAAATGCTTGCAACCGATTAGACACCTTTGTGAACATCACAATAGTAGATTTACGTTCCTTCTACTCTAATGTACACATCACAGACCCCACATCACAAGTAAACATCCATCACGAAATAAGTAAATTGCTCATATACCAAAAGGTTTCTTTTGCAGGTCACAGGTCACAAGTCACAGGTTGCAGGTCACATTAAAATAAAAAAGCTATACTGGCGGTGTAAGAATTACCAGAGATTCACAAGAGGTTTATCGATAATTTCCATGCATTAATTACAATGTTTCACTGTATGATTTTAATGAACAATTTCTAGGGTGGTATAATTGTACTAACTGGGTTGAAATATAGCTTTCACACATGTAGTGTTACATTATATTTTATCGTTATAAGATAGTTCATTATGATAGCAAATTGAGCTGTTTTATTTCTATTTTATTTCTACTGATAACTGATGCTATTTCTATCATTTATTAGTAAATTCTCAGCTCCGACTATTGCATTTCTAGCTTTTTGATTGGCTAAAAACTCCGACTATGAGCCATTAGTATCACCCAACTAGTGGTCTAATGCAAATCCTGCATTTTTGATTGGCTACGCTACTAGTGGTCTAATAGTAATAGTCATCGAGTAGCGAAATTCGCCGGTTTTTTCTTTCGTTTTTCCCCTAAATAAATATTTCTTCAACTTGCATTCACTAACTTTATTACTGCCTTTTCTGTCCGACTAGTTGGGTGATACTAAAACAATTAGACCCTTCGCCCTCAAGGGCCACGGGTCAATAGCCCATTCGGCTTCGCCTCATGGGCTATTGACCCGTAGCCCTTTCGGGCTACGGGTCTAATTGTTAAAAATAGTCCGAGTTTTAACGTCATATGGAAAATAAGTGCGCCAAGTTTAAAATTTTTTCGCTTTGGTAAAATTGTGGAAATAAAAATCGGCGGCAAAACCCGGTTTGAGAATTTACTAAAACAATTATTCCATTCGCCCTTGTTGGATATGAAGTGATTATAACCAACTCGCGCTACGCGCTCGTTGGTTATTCTATCACTTCATATCCAACGCGGGCTCATGGAATAATTGTTATATATTCTTTTTAACAAGAAAATAAACATATATAAAATAACTTAAAGAGTGAGCCGGTCATTCACAATCCAACGAATCACTCTGAGGGTCACGGCATGACCAATCCTCTTTCTTTTATGGTTACTCCCATATATGGGCTATATAGGGTATGGTGTTTGAGGTTCTCGGCCCTTAAATAGTGTATCTTTTTTGACCCTCTTTGTTGCTGTGTTCCTGGTGTGGTCCTTAGATAGGGTAGCTAAATTGTATTATCTAATACTGGAGTGTGAACACGCCCGCCTAGACGAATGTTTGAGCCTTAAAAAGGTATCAATTTTTCGCTTTCTGTCCTTAAATAGGGTTACGGTTCAAGAACCTTCGCGGCACACCCCTATCCAAAATTCTCGGGAGTACCCCCGGGATACCGAGGAATAGCCATGGAAAATGCCAGTTTTTCAACCCATGAAGGTGATCTTGAAAATATAACAGTGACCGTGTCGCTCTTGTGTTCCTTTTGTAAAGATACAGTAGTCTGAAGTAGTAGTTTGATTGATCAAAATTCTAACGTGGTTTCCAGGCGTTGGTTAAAAATCATTGCGCATTTGTGAACATAGACTTTCTGAAAAGTCCTTCGTCTTTACCTAAACAACGGCCGCTTCGCGGCCTAACAATATTCTACCTTGAAATTCATGAGGTCGACTTGTGGCAAGTCTATTGTGAACATTCTAGTGTCTTTTTAATATCAAGATCTATGCCGGAAATTATACAGTGAAACATTTGTAATTAAAATATAGATAGGACCCTGCGCGCGCTCTGATTGGTCCCAAAACCTATGTTTATCAGAGTATCAAACATAGAAAAAGTGTGTGTTTTATTGTTTTGCGCGCGTAAAATCTTTATTTTAAAGCAATTGAAGAAGCCTAAGCCGTATATTACACTGTGATAAAACACTCCGGTCATTTGAGAACACTCGAGAAATGAAGAAAACATTTCTCTCGTGTTCTCAAATGACCATCTTGTTTTATCATAGTGTAATACACGGCTTAGGCTTCTTTATTTGTGTAATTAATGCATGGGAAATATCGATAAACCTCTTGTGAATCTCGGGTAATTTCTACACCGCCAGTATAGCTGATTTCTTTTTGATTTTAATGTGACCTGTGACCTGTGACCTGCGATCCTACAAAAGAAACCTGTCGGCTCATTACATTAACTGGCTGTGCGAATTGGGCACACCACAAATCGAGAAACTAATATTACTTCCATTGAAAAAGAGACTGCAAGTTAACGAAGTTAACATGAACTGTGGAGAAAGATGTTAAGGCGTGATTGATTACTGCATTTATGTACAAAACTTGACACACTTGTCAAATTATATAACGCGCCTGAAAAAATAACACAACAGCGATGATCATTCATGTCTTTATTTACGCCAAAGAAACTGTTAAAATAGATCCTTTTTCTATAGCAATCAGTTATCTGATACATCTAGATTTCTAGCTATCCAAATGAATGTAAAACGATTTTCACATGGGGCGTCAAAGAAAGACAAACTAAACAAACACTGGTAAAGAAAAAGCAGTTTTGCTATTTAGGAAAGTAACTTCGGTAACATTTTTTTGCAAGTAAGCTACAATGGAGCTAAAACAAGCTACCCTGCGTTTTCTAAAGATAGATCTAAACTCACACTAAAAACTAAAACAAAAAACATTTCTAAAGCAGTCAAAAGCTCACCATAGCAAAACCTGACATTAGCGCCAAAGCGCGACTGGATGCTGTTGTGTTATTTTTTCAGGCGCGTTATATAATTTGACAAGTGTGTCAAGTTTTGTACATAAATGCAGTAATCAATCACGCCTTAACATCTTTCTCCACAGTTCATGTTAACTTCGTTAACTTGCAGTCTCTTTTTCAATGGAAGTAATATTAGTTTCTCGATTTGTGGTGTGCCCAATTCGCACAGCCAGTTAATGTAATGAGCAATTTAGTTATTTCGTGATGGATGTCTACTTGTGATGTGTACATTAGAGTAGAAGGAACGTAAATCTACTATAAGAATTGTGATGTTCACAAAGGTGTCTAATTCGTGCAAGCATTTGCATCCTTGTTTGCTTGGAGGTATTAACTTTCATTGCTATATTTTGCAGGTGGCAATGGTGGAAATTCAACTAGAACCTGGTATCCCTGAAGGACTGCTGATAGCATTTAGTGTGATGACTACTGTTCTTATTTCAGTGCATGTCTTTGCGCTCATGATATCTGTCTGCATTTTGCCAAATATTGAGGGAGTGGCAAATATTCAGTATCATGGAACACAAATGGTACATGATTCACCGCACGAAAAACTACATACGCACATAGAGATTGCATGGATCTTCTCAACGGGTCTTGGGACACTTCTATTCTTAGCAGAGATTGCAATACTCTGTTGGGTGAAGTTCTACAATTACAGCAAACCAGCAGCTGTAGCTGCTTCTGTGGTGCTAGTGCCTGTGTGTATTGTGTTTGTTTGGTTTGCTATTCATTTCTACAGATCTCTTGTTCAACACAAGTATGAAAGGTCTTTTCAGGGAATTGAGGAACTTCAACAGATCGCTAACCAGCTTCACACAGATACAGGAACATCACCAAGCTCACCTGCTCCTAGTCCATGTCCTAATCACAGGGTGTAACAAAACTTTTACCGTGTGTAAACCAATATTCCATGGTCTTGTAATATATATATAACTAACAACTGGATATACTCTTGAAAATGAACAAATAACCATGATATTCAGATTCAAAAAAAACATTCTCTGAATAACATACTTTAAATTGTTTAGTTTTGATTTGCAGTCTGTAATCTTTGAGAAAAAAAATTGTCACAGATTGTTTATTGGCAATAAACTCAAGAGCTCGTGAAGTTGAACTATTTTAAACAGAGAACGTTTTAAATTTCTTATATGGATATACACTGCATAGACATGAATTATTACAATTGCAGTTATGTACACAACGTACTGATAAGTATAGCTGTGAAAATTAAGACTGAAAATCCTCATTCATGTTTTCGCATCTGTCTCTGTACTTCAAATATATTGTGTTTCATTTATTCACTTGCATGGATATACACAGGAACAATATCAGAAAGATCGGTTTGTTAAACCATGGTGTACCATAAAATTAGATCAGTCAGTCATTCATACATAAGCATGGACTACATTAGCTGTGGGAACTTGTTCCTTGTTCAGTATTCCAGGAAAGGCTAGAACAAGTTAACAGTCCAAAGCTTTGTGGTTTTGCGACCAAAGGTAACATACAAGTTTGAAACATTTTTATATCCTAAGTAAATGGGACTTAAAAGGAGCACTGTCACAGGAGTTTTGCTGTTTTCAGCTTCATTCTTTGCTGAAATCTTTACCTGGTACGTTTACTCATTCCTAAACTGCTCAAATGGACTAACAGAAACATACATGTATCAATTAACGAAGTGTGGCTCAGAGAGCAAACCATAATGAATTTTTGGCAATATTTTCAAGGGATGGCTCTAGAATTTGAAAAAACTGGCTAGTTTTTTCAAATTTCAATCCATTTCCATCCTTGCCATTTAAAGTGATAGGCAGGAACAAATGGTTTCGGTGTAATGATAAAGTCGTAGGTAACAAAACTGCATCATTATTTCTGGGTTTCCATTGATGCAGGAACATATTTCGGCATTGTAAAATGATGCTAAAATACTGTGACAGTGCCCCTTTAACAAGAATGTATTTATTTTATTGATAACAAGTATACTGAACATTGTATTGCTCTTAATAACTGGAACCTAGTAGAAATTGCAGTACGAAATAATAAGTTATTCATAGAGAAAGATTGAAAACACGCTGCCATTACAGTAGACAGTAAAGAAAACTTTAAGCATCTTTTAAACTTGATTTTAGTTGCTTCATGATTTAATTTGCTGTCATTTACTTAAGTTCTACATCTTCATTGACTTAATAGGCCAACTCTTGTATAACTCATAACTTACATAATTCTTTCTGCCATTTGGAAGGGTCATCTGTTGACCTTTTGCTTCTGGAACTCAACAATGTCTTGTTCATGAAGACAGATAGTTAAAAAGTTGCAACACTTAAAGTCAGGATGTTTTCTTTGTTTTAAACTATGCTGATGTTCATCGTGACATTGTGTAATTTTAATTGCTGTGTACAGGGTTCTTGTGCATTAAATGACATGGCTGTGGCTTTGGTTGATATATACACATTAAAAATATAGGAGGCTTGATAAATATCAAGTTATAAAAAATTATTATTCAAATTTCATACACTGTACGAATTCCGATTTCCTGATTGGTTGATTTGTGCCACATGACACTTGGTTATGACGAAGCAACCGCCTTGACGTCATTATCGTGGTGTAATAGCTGTGGTGTAAATTCAATACACCACTGTCATTACACCATGGCTTCGGCTGACTCAAAGTTTGATGATTTTTGTTTGCAGTGTATTCAATTTGAATAATAAAAATGTTAACGCACTCATTGCTCGTAAATTATCGGGATTTACCTGCACTCGTTCACTAACAAACTCGAAATTTTCAATACCGCACTGGGCAGCCTCATGCGGTATTGAAATTTCTCGTTCATTGTTAGTGAACTCGTGCAGGTAAATCCCGATAATTCACTCGCTGAGTGCGTTAACCTGTAATTATAACATCAATTTATCATCACTGCTGTTCATCCAGAAATGTGTCCTCTGCATCTTTGACTACTCCTTTTGCATCTTGAAGTTTACACTGTATTTTAAGAAAAAATACAAAACAAATTTTATTGAGGTCTAGGTAAATAAATAGAAAAAAAATGTAACACTGTGCTCAGTGTTGCATTGATAGCAATAACCTATCAGTTAAACATTTGGTCTGTGTGGGACAATTTTCAACATTGAAGTAATTATGAGTACGAACCTAGACTAGTCTAGATGCAGTAAGGTCAATTTGTACACAACAGTTGTTCTCACGACAAAGAAATACACATTACAATGCACTAAGCAATTTTAAGACGATAACGAGGAGACAATTTTCTGAGATATATTATGAGGGAAAGGTATGCAAATTATTACACAGAAGAACAATGACGAGAGGAGATTGGCCTTTGGCAACACCCCAAAGCACACTATTGTAATTAAAACAGCTGTCAGAATGTTGACCAAGGAAGTGAAATCTATCAAGTAGACATCTTCGGGGCGATAATCATATGACTGACACTAACCTCAGGTAATGGATATGTTGTTGGCTTAGGGGCTTCATGTCGGCCAAAATCTTCAACAGTGCCACATTTTGGAATGTCATCACACCACACTCCAGTGTATAACTGCCCTCTGTCAAGGTAGAAAAATTTTCCTTTTCCGTGTTTTTTGCCATCTTTCCATTGACCTTCGTATCGATTGTCATTTGCTGTCAAAAGAAGAACAGCCATTGAATATTCAAGTATACTTGTAACTTAAATGACATGAATTGTTTCAAGTACATTAATGCAATCATAAGAGGCTTTAGAGCATGTATTTCAATATACACTGAATGATATACAAAATGTCTCAGTTATAATATGGAATTTGCGTTCCTCCCCACAAATGTCTGCTCAAAAGACCAGTCACATCCGTTTGCTGGTGGTTAGCCAATCATAGATTCTCTTCCTATCCATGGAAAGCTGGACTTTGACTAAGTTTTTGAGGACCAAAACCATGGTCTTGCCTGAACTAAGTCAAGCAATGGAATATACAGCAAGCAAAACAGTCAAATGATTAGCATGTAAACAGCTACATTTTAATCATGTGGTGCCAGAACAGACAAAGGAGGAATAAAGGGGTGCAATCATTCGGAAAAAAAACAAAACAAATATGGCCACTGCTGTTCAGCCCAGTGTTAGAGTTGTTTTGTGCGGCAAAGAAAACTGAAAGACATCCTGCTACTGATCTGAATAAGATCAACTCGAAATGAAGGACACAGAAGAAGAGTCGGTGCAGCGGTTAACTGTCAGAAGAGTATTTCTCACGCGCGGAAAACTTAAAGCATCCAGTCGCGCTTTGGCGCTAATGTCAGGTTTTGCTATGGTGAGGTTTTGACTGCTTTAGAAATGTTTTTTGTTTTAGTTTTTAGTGTGAGTTTAGATCTATCTTTAGAAAACACAGGGTAGCTTGTTTTAGCTTCATTGTAGCCTACTTGCAAATAAATGTTATCGAAGTTACTTTCCTAACTAGCAAAACTGCTTTTTGTTTACCAGAGTTTTAGAGTGTTTGTTTATTTGTCTTTCTTTGATGCCCCATGTGAAAATCGTTTTACATTCATTTGGGAAGCTAGAAATCTAGATATATCATATAACTGATTGCTATAGAAAAAAAAAACGCATCTATTTTTAACAGTTTCTTTGGCGTAAATAAAGACATGAATGATCATCGCTGTTGTGTTATTTTTTCAGGTACGTTATATAATTTGACAAGTGTGTCAAGTTTTGTACATAAATACAGTAATCAATCACATCTAACATCTTTCTCCACAGTTCATGTTAACTTGCAGTCCCTTTTACAATGGAAGTAATATTAGTTTCACGATTTCTGGTGTGCCCAATTCACACAGCCAGTTAATGTAATGAGCCGACAGGTTTCTTTTGTAGATCGCAGGTCACAGGTCACAGGTCACATTAAAATCAAAAAGAAATCAGCTATACTGGCGGTGTAAGAATTACCCGA
>JAHPZR010042597.1:0-7500 GCA_019787425.1 Platygyra sinensis | reverse complement strand
TTAAGTCACAGACTTTTTCAAATGAATCCACTGTCATGCCTGTTTCAATAACAATACTCTGTACAAAACAAAAAAGATTTTACTCTGAGTCTATGATAAATGATCGTGAGCTTTCCTTTGGATGAACTTGTTTCTGTTACAGCTGAAAAATTAAACGTTTTCTCATAAAACTGTCACACATGTCCAATACACCCGCACTGATTCGGTCCGTATTTTTGATTTACGGTCCGTACGGACCGTAAAAGCAGTTACGAACCGTGAGCACCTTTCATACGGTCCGCACGTTTCTTTCAGATCGCTAGGCTTGCATCTAATTAAGGACAGGACACCCTGAGCGTTAACGGTCCGTACGTTTCGTTCAGTTCGCCAGGCTTGCATCTAATTAAGGACCGGGCTCCCTGAGCGTTAACGGTCCGTATGTTTCGTTCAGTTCGCCATAAAGAACAGTAACTGGAGCCGAAAGGTAAAGAAGATACACATATGTATGCCTCGTTCTAAAAACATGCGACAGCGGGAACGCCTCTTCGGCGAGTCCGAATGTTTTGTTCCGTTGTTACAGAGTTAATTGCGTACGTTTCGTTCAATTTAACGGTCCGTACGTTCCGTTCAGTTCGCCATAAAGAACAGTAACTAGACATTAAGGAGTGTGCGGGCGGGAGCCGAAAGGTAAAGAAGATATACATATGTATGCGTCGTTCTAAAAACATGCGACAGCGGGAACGCCACTTCGGCGAGTCCGAATGTTTTGTTCCGTTGTTACAGAGTTAATTGCAAACGTTTCGTTCAATTTAACGGTCCGTACGTTCCGTTCAGTTCGCCATAAAGAACAGTAACTAGACATTAAGGAGTGTGCGGGCGGGAACCGAAAGGTAAAGAAGATATACATATGTATGCCTCGTTCTAAAAGTATGCGACAGTGGGAACGCCACTTCGGCGAGTCCGAATGTTTTGTTCCGTTCTTACAGAGTTAATTGCGTACGTTTCGTTCAATTTAACGGTCCGTACGTTCGGTTCAATTCACCATAAAGAACAATAACTAGACATTAAGGAGTGAGTGTGCGGGAGCCGAAAGGTAAAGAAGATATACATATGTATGCCTCGTTCTAAAAGTATGCGACAGTGGGAACGCCACTTCGATGAGTCCGTCCATATGTTTTGTTACTTTCTTACAGAGTTAATTGCGTAAGAACGCCACTTTGAAAAAAAGAAGATATACATATGTATACTCCAAAGATAAAGATGAGCCCGTCACTATCTGGCTTTCTATTCCCTACATTGGCGAGAAAACGTCACAACTTCTTCGTTCCTTTAAACGAAAGCTGCGGAGACATTTAAAAAACCCTAACACCCAGATCAGAATTTGTGAGAAAACCACAAAATTGTGCTTCTACACCAACAACAAAGATAAAGTGCCACTTTTAAACAAATCACACGTCGTCTACAAATTCAGTTGTCCTGGCTGCCAGTCATCATACATTGGCAAAACTGACAGAACCCTTCTCACCCGAACACGTGAACACGCTGTAACTGATAAAGAGAGTGCGATTTACAAACATCTACGCACGTGCGAACATTTAGCCTTTATCCATAATTTATTAAATCTACCCGACACTCTAAATAACATCACCGCACCAACTATTTCTAGCAACAAGGATTACGTAATCAATGTAGTTCAGAATAACACAAGGGTGTTAGATTTTGACGATAATTGGAACCTGCTATTATACAAAGAGGCCTTCCACATCAAACGACAATCGCCATCTCTTAACAATGGATTAAAATCCAGCAGGGAACTTTACTTATTCTCTTGAGTATACTAGTACCTTCTATTTAAGCTGCTAATTTTGTATACATTTTTAGTCTGATGATGGTATAGTTTATACCGAAATATAACTGCCATTTAAAATCTTGTTTTCGTTCATTTGTTGTCAAAATTTAAAGACACGATGAATCTACTCGGTCTATCGTTTATCTTATATACATATGTATGCCTCGTTCTATAAGTATGGGTCAGTACGAACGCGACTTCGATGAGTCCGTATGTTTTGTTACTTTCTTACAGAGTTAATTGCGTACGTTTCTTTCAATTTAGTAACAGGTCTGTACGAATTGGGATTTTGATTTTAAGTTCACGAAATGTCAGGTGGCATTTGCGAGAGGAGTGATACTACTGGTATACACTTTTCTTCGGTTTGAAAGTGTAGGACCGAAAGCTCGCTTTCAAAATTGGTTGAGTTTCCGCTTATTCTGATTGTTATGCATTGTAGTCACCATCTGTCTTCTCATGGATTATAGAACGAGGTGTTTTTATGTGTAGCGGGCTTGTTTCGGTTGATGGATTTTCGAACGAGGTATATTCATGTGTAGTACGTTTGTTTTGTGTATGCATAAAGTACTTCTCTTTTGTTTCCATATACAAATATTTATTGACTGCGGGACAACGGGAGCAGGCATCAATAGGGAGCTTAAGGTAATTCCACTGAAATAAAACTGACAATAGATTTTCGTTCAAACTTTGCCCACTGAATATTTATCATATGACAACTTCAATTTTGAAATAAAATATGGGGGTGCCCATGCTCATTAAGGAGTACTAAGGCATTGAAAATGACCCATTTTGGCATTATTTAATACTTATTAGAATAACTCATTCCCAGTAATAATTGTAAAATCTTTGTGACCGAAACTCATGAGAACACGCATTGATTTACAGTCATTACATTTTATTGGACACAAATAAACATTTTAAGTTTGATTTAGACAGAAAGCTGAAGTCTCGATTAAAATTTGAACCAAATTTCTTGACATGGTTACCAAACGGCAAACCAGAAAAGTACACAGTGTATCTGCTATTTTCCTTATTTATTCAATTTTCAGCGATAGAAATCAGATAAGTCTTCTCTCACGCAAAGTTTATGGTAGGTTCATTACAATGACTGTAAAAAAAGGTGGGGTGCCCATGCTCGTTGGTGAGCTACAGCCATTTTTTAACTGACAGAGCTCAATATCAAGGCAATTTTGTCATGTTTTTACTATGCACGTGCACGGGCGCGCGCTAAATGACGCCATAAATTATGCGCAGAAAGGATGCGCAATGCAAATGTGAGGAATGACCTTAAGCAAACCACGACGACGACGGCAACGAGAACGTCACTAAACAAAAGGTTTAATGAGCAGAACAATAGCTGTGCACGTGCGTTATAAATCTTTGTACATTTCTTTGCCGTCCTCTGCAAAACAAGAACGTGAAAGACCGTAACAGTGCGGGTATATTGGACAACCCTCAAAACTGTCTGCTTTGGTCTTAACATCAATAATACATGTGTCCCTGACGTTTTCTCCGAGAGCCCGCTTAATACGGACACCCGGATAATACGGACAATATGGCATGTCCCTTTGGTGTCTGTATTAACCGGGTTCCACTGTATTAACTTTCATTGCAGCTATATTTTGCAGGTGGCAATGGTGGAAATTCAACTAGAACCTGGTGTCCCTGAAGGACTGCTGATAGCATTTAGTGTGATGACTACTGTTCTTATTTCAGCACATGTCTTTGCGCTCATGATATCTGTCTGCATTTTGCCAAATATTGAGGGAGTGATAAATATTCAGTATCAGGGAACACAAATGGTACATGATTCACCGCACGAAAAACTACATACGCACATAGAGATTGCATGGATCTTCTCAACGGGTCTTGGGACACTTCTATTCTTAGCAGAGATTGCAATACTCTGTTGGGTGAAGTTCTACAATTACAGCAAACCAGCAGCTGTAGCTGCTTCTGTGGTGTTAGTGCCTGTGTGTATTGTGTTTGTTTGGTTTGCTATTCATTTCTACAGATCTCTTGTTCAACACAAGTATGAAAGGTCTTTTCAGGGAATTGAGGAACTTCAACAGATCGCTAACCAGCTTCACACGGATACAGGAACATCACCAAGCTCACCTGCTCCTAGTCCATGTCCTAATCACAGGGTTTAACAAAACTTTTACCGTGTGTAAACCACTGATATTCCATGGTCTTGTAATATGTATAACTAACAACTGGATATACTCTTGAAAATGAACAAATAACCATGATAAAACAATTTAGAGTTTCAAAAAAACATTCTCTGAATAACATACTTTAAGTTGTTTAGTTTTGATTTGCAGTGTGTAATCTTTGAGGAAAAAAAATTGTCACAGATTGTTTATTGGCAATAAACTCAAGAGCTCGTGAAGTTAAACTATTTTAAACAGAGAATGTTTTAAATTTCTTATATGGATATACATGTACACTGCATAGACATGAATTATTATAATTGCAGTTATGTACACAACATACTGATAAGTAGCTGTGAAAATAAAGACTGAAAATCATCATTCATGTCTTTGCATCTTTCTCAATAATTCAAATATATCGTCTTTCATTTATTCACTTGCATGGATATACACAGGAACAAAATCAGAAAGATCGGTTTGTTAAACCATGGTGTACCATAAAATTAGATCATTCATTCATTAATACATAAGCATCAGGACTACATTAGCTGTGCAAACTTGTTCCTTGTTCAGTATTCCAGGCAAGGCTAGAAAAAGTTAACAGTCCAAAGCTTTGCGCTTTTGCAACCAAAGGTAACATATTACAAGTTTGAAACATTTTTATATCCCAAGTAAATGGGACTTTAACAGAAAGTATGTATTTTATTTTATTGATAACAAGTACACTGAACATTGCATTGCTCTTAATAACTGGAACCTAGTTACTGTAGAAATTGCTGTATGAAATATCAGTTATTCATAGAGAAAGATTGAAAACAGGCTGCCATTACAGTAAACAGTAAAGAATACTTCAAGCATCTTTTAAACTTGATTTTAGTTGCTACATGATTTAATTTGCTGTCATTTATTTAAGGTCTACATCTTCATTGACCTAATAGACAAACTCTTGTATAACTCATAACATAATTCTTTCTGCCATTTGGAAGGGTCATCTGTTAATTTTTTGCTACTGGAACTCAACAACGTCTTGTTCATGAAAACAGATATGGTAGTTTAAACGTTGCAATACTTTAAGTCAGGATGTTTTCTCTGTTTTAAACTATGCTGATGTTTATCGCGACATTGTGCAATTTTAGTTGCTGTGTACAGGGTTCTTGTGCATTAAATGACATGGCTGTGGCTTTGGTTGAAATATACACATTAAAAATATAGGAAGCTTAATAAGTATCAAGTTATATAAAATTATAAGATCAATTTATCGTCACTGCTGTTCATCCTGAAATGTGTCTTCTGCATCTTTGACTACTCCTTTTGCATCTTGAAGTTTACACTGTATTTTAAGAAAAAATACAAAACAAATTTTATTCAGTTCTAGGTAAATAAATAGGAAAAATTTAACACTGTGCTCAGTGTTGCATTGATAGCAATAACCTATCAGTTAAACATTTGGTCTGTGTGGGACAATTTTGAACATTGAAGTAATTATGAGTACAAACCTAGACTAGTCAAGATGCAGTAAGGTCAATTTGTACACAACAGTTGTTCTTACGACAAAGAAATACACATATTTACAATGCACTAAGCAATTTTAAGATGATAATGAGGAGACAATTTTCTGAGATGTATTATGAGGGAAAGGTATGTAAAATTATTACAAAGAAGAACAATGACAGGAGGAGATTGGCCTTTGGCAACACCCCAAAGCACACAATTGTAATTAAAACAGCTGTCAGAATGTTGACCAAGGAAGTGAAATCTATCAAGTAGACATCTTCGGGGCGATAATTATATGATTGACACTAACCTCAGGTAATGGGTATGTTGTTGGCTTAGGGGCTTCATGTCGGCCAAAATCTTCAACAGTGCCACATTTTGTAATGTCATCACACCACACTCCAGTGTATAACTGCCCTCCGTCAAGGTAGAAAAATTTTCCTTTTCCGTGTTTTTTGCCATCTTTCCATTGACCTTCGTATCGATTGTCATTTGCTGTCAAAAGAAGTACAGCCATTGAATATTCAAGTATGTTACTTAAATGAAATTTTAGACACTTTAACAATGAGGACCAATTTAGATGTTGCAACTTTGTGAAAAGTCTCTGACATGAATTGTTTCATGTAAATTGAGTCTAATAATTTCTGCACACAGGTACATGTACATTAATGCAATCATAAGAGGCTTTAGAACATGTATTTCAGTATGCACACGAAAATGATATACAAAATGGCTCAGTTATCATATGGAATTTGCGTACCTACCCACGAATGTCTGCTCAACAGACCAGTCACATCCGTTTGCTGGCAGGGCCGTAGCGAGACTTCAGAACAAGATGAGGGAAGTTTCAAGCACCGAAGGCGCAAGCCACCAGAGGGTTCTGGTGGGCAAATCCACAGGTAATTTTGAAATCTAGTTATGCTCAGTTATCCTCTTTTTAGCATTCTCCATGGCGTTTTTTTTTCCCTTCAGAAAAGTCAATTTTGAACAAATGTAGAAGTTCACTTTTTTATTGCTGAGCGATACTGGTGCCAAGTTAAAGGTCGGCACACACGATGGGACTAGTCCCTGTGACTGGTCCCCGTGACTGGTCCCTGTGACTATTTGCATCGTGTGAACTGGCCATTTTTGCTTTAAAATCTAGTCGCAGGGACCAACTTTAGTCCGTGCGACTACTCCCACAAATTCAAACCAGTTTGAATTTTTGGGACAAGTCCCTGCAACTTTTTGCACAAAATGCTTTGTGTGAACTGTTTGTGGGACTAGTCCCTGCGACCAGTTTTGTGTATTTACTGTTCAAGGGATTAGTTGCAGGGACTAGTCACAGCATGCTTGATGGCCTTAAAAGCCATCTGCATTTTAACTCATTCAAATGTTGTACATGTAACACATATTATAAGAATAAAATGATTCCACAAGAGTACCCAACTTTTTATGGATTTTCTACTGCGGATAATTAGGAGAAGACTCAGGCAAGACTTTTTTTAAGTTAGTTCTTAGATGATAAACAGAATCACACTGGGTGTCTCAAAAACTCAGACCTCGAAAACTCAGACCCCAGACCCGAAAAACTCAGACCCTCGGGTGTCTCGAAAACTCAGACCCGAAAAACTCAGACCCTCGGATGTCTCGAAAACTCAGACCCGAAAAACTCAGACCCTCTGGGTGTCTCGAAAACTCAGACCCGAAAAATAAAACAAATTTACACCGCGTGAATGCCGCAAGCCGACTTGTTTACTGTTCGTCGATACAGTGACATTATCAAAATCTGCCGAGAAAAGAAAAACAGCTCATAGTGTTGGATACACGTGCAATGATCATGAAAATTATCTGCCGAGAAAAGAAAAAACAGCTTGCAGTGTGAGATACGTGCAACGATCATGAAAATTATACTCAACATTCGTATAGATTTTTCTTTTCGTTATCGTATCCACAACGTGTCGTGTCATTAATAGAAGCCATTCGCGAGGTGTGTTGCGTGATGTTTTCCTGTACAAATACAAGACCGCCGTCACACTACAGTAG